>OX246737.1:100396565-100578634 GCA_945910005.1 Isoperla grammatica
AACTGATTTTCAGTGGGGGACATCAACTCCATTATCTTATATTGTGGGTTGTTGCTATGACAGCTGCGCAAGTCACCATTTCCATCTACACCACTATATAGATGGATTAAAGTAATTTTCCAAAGTTAAAAAAATCCAATCCCGAGCCAAGAATCGAACTTTGGACCTTCTGCATTAAAAACCCAACCAGAACAATGAACAACACAACGAAATCATAACGAAAACAATTTGTTCATACGCTGCAACACAGCTGAGGCGGTGAGCTATACGCACTGCGTTAGTGCCAGATTCTCTCACCAGAGGTCAGCCACTTTGAGTTTAAACGCGAATCCCAAGCCCTCCAGACTGTCACCTCACCTGCTCTGCTGACGTAGCCCTGGCTGGGTGTCAGTTGTATTGCAACACATAAATGTGTTTGTTCTGTGTCTCAGGGGTCGCGGCCTTCAGCCTCACCATGACCCCGGACTACGTGAGAGTATCCCAAGCCCTCCAGACTGTCACCTTCACCTGCTCTGCTGACGTAGCCCTGGCTGGGTGTCAGTTGTATTGCAACGCGACATAATTGTGTTTGTTCTGTGTCTCAGGGGTCGCGTCCTACAGCCTCACCATGACCCCGGACCATGTGCGAGTATCCGAAGCCCACCACACTGTCACCTTCACCTGCTCTGCTGGTGTAGCCCTGGCCGGGTGTCAGTTGTATTGCAACGCGACATAATTGTGTTTGTTCTGTGTCTCAGGGGTGGCGTCCCACAGCCTCACCATGACCCCGGACTACGTGCGAGTATCCCAAGCTCTCCAGACTGTCACCGTCACCTGCTCTGCTGACGTAGCCCTGGCCGGGTGTCAGTTGTATTGCAACGCGACATAATTGTGTTTGTTCTGTGTCTCAGGGGTCGCGTCCAACAACCTCACCATGACCCCGGACCATGTGCGAGTATCCGAAGCCCTCCACACTGTCACCTACACCTGCTCTGCTGGTGTGGCCCTGGCCGGGTGTCAGTTCACGTGGTGGGACAACAATGGCAAGGAAGGTCCACTGCTGGATCTCAGTCGGGGGTCTCTTTCCCAGGCCAACTCTGTCCATCTGACCTCTACGCTCACCGGCTACAGCTACAGCGGCCGGGGTCTGGTGGCGGGGGACTGCGGGGGTCACTCTGAAGGTTGCGGGCTATAAGAGATGGATGGTCGCTTGTCGAGTCCGAGCCGGGAACGGTGGCTGGAGCTACGCCTGGGCCCGACCTCTATGCTAGCCGTGAGTTTCACTGTTTCCACACACTTGAGCGCGTTGTGTGGCTCGTTGGTCTAGTAGGTTTAGTTTATTCTTGATTCCAATGCAGAAGCACTAGGGCTAGATTCCCGGTTCGGAGTGTTTTTTTTTCATTTTTGGAACTTGATTTTATCTTTGTATGGTATAGGGAAAATTACAATAATCCGCATGAGATACATTTAAGAAAATAAGCTTTTAAGCGGACAGTAGGGTCTATAATATAATGGAGAAAAATATAAATTTCACAAATATGAACCGATCAGCCTGAAATTACCTACACAAATACAACAGCACCTTAATATTACACTTAAAGTTTTTAAACATTGTGCTGCCATTTTTTGAGCTCATTCTGTTTTTAAGTACAATTGAACCCGGCTTCGAAAGGGCTTTTAAAATTCATGAAGTGAACGATAAATAAAATTTAAAAAAACCTCTTATGTATGGTAATGATACACGTAACATTAACACGTATCGATTTAGTGAAAAAAATCCTGTACGGCAAAAATTAAAGGAATTTAAGTTTGTTTTAAAATTAATATTGAACGTTATTTTTAATTTATAAACCCCGATTCATCAGTTATAAACCTTAGTAATTATGAACGTTTTTTTTTAAATTTGAACAGATTTGGTTGAGAAATAAATGAGTTCTCCTCGCTCCTATCATAAAAAGTGTTAAGGCAAGAAAAGAAGATTGAGTTGAAAGAGAATCCTTAAAGTTGTGCAGCAAGTTATTTGTAATGGAAAACCTCGATGTTAATTTCCCATTGAATTATAAATAAACACTTTTTAAGATCAAGGAGAAAGATTCATTGAAAGAGAACTCATTAAGTTCTAAACAATTCTCTTCAAATTTTCAGAGGTGTTCATAATACCAAGTTTCAAAACTGACGTACACCACAAAATGGATACGCATTCAGTGCAATTAGCTTTTAATTACTATACATGGTTTTATTTTTTTATCGTTTACTTTCTGAGTTGTACTTGAGCCCCTATGGAGAACGGTAAAATTGTATAAAAAGTCCGAATGTGCTCAAAAAACGTCGGAAAATGGTCGCAAACTTTTAAAACAATTCGCATGTTATATTAAGATGTTGATGAACGTGTGTCCACAATTTCATGTTGATATGTTCACATTTGTGAAATTTTTAATTTTCTATTATATATTGTCCCCTTAAAAGCTAATTTTAATTTAATTACTCAATGCTGATATATGCGGAGTTTGGATATCTTATGGAGCTCAATTTTCTGATGACTACGATACCATAAAACCTACGGTTGCAATTTTTTTTGGGTTTAGTCGATTTTTGGGTCTAGTCGTCATTCCCTAGATTAATAATACTAGTCTAGGCGGAACTGGGGTCTTGTGACCGACATAGCAAGGATTGACATAAATATCATTATAAATGTGTCCTACGGAAAACCATCTCAACAACGTATGAACTATGTGAAAATCCAGAAATCAAAAAACCAACCCCGACTGGGAATCGAACCCAGGTCTCCCACTTGCCGGGTGGGCGCCATAACCCCTAGACCACCGGGACCGGTAATTCAATGACTGGATGTAGTGCACTAAGATAGTATGTGGCGGTGGAACAACACTGCAACGCTTTGGTTACACTTAGTTGACCAGCCACACATATTTTTTAATGCGTAGCGTGACGTAAGCTTGATCGATGAGATATCTATATGGATATTTTTCAAGAACACTCTTGTCGTTGTTGTTATGTGAAAATCCAGAAATTAAAAAACCAACCCCGACTGGGAATCAAACCCAGGTCTCCCACTTGCCGGGTGGGCGCCATAACCCCTAGACCACCGGGACCGGTAATTCAATGACTGGATGTCTTAGTGCAGTCATTGAATTACCGGTCCCGGTGGTCTAGGGGTTATGGCGCCCACCCGGCAAGTGGGAGACCTGGGTTCGATTCCCAGTCGGGGTTGGTTTTTTAATTTCTGGATTTTCACATAACAACAACGACAAGAGTGTTCTTGAAAAATATCCATATAGATAACGTATGAACTAGTTGTACAGTTTGTCGTTGCTCACAAAGTACACTTTCAAAAATAATAACATAAAAATTAAAAATAAAATCCAAAAGTACAAAAAAATAAACTGTAAATCAGCAAGTAATTTATTGTTACTGAGTAAGTATATTGAAAAACCGGGCTTTACACAAACATCGCTGTCGGAGTGTTGTATTTCTGCTCCCTGGTTACAGGCTGGGGCGCCATCTCTCACACCCTGACACCGAGGGAGGCCGTCGTTCTCCAGGGCGGGGAGGCGAGGTTCATGTGGAAGGCGCAGGGACCGTTGAGGTGGTGCAACTTCGTCCCGCCAGGCAAGAGCCTTGACTTCGACCTGGGATCCAAGTCGGACGACAGCGCTGGCCGGCATCTCTACCTGGGGGCTGGACTGAAGAGCGGCGAGTGCGGTCTGGCTGTGAGCAACGTCAGCGAGGAGGACAACGGGCCGGTCAGGTGTTACATCGGCACGACCACCCAGGATGAATACAGATACATGACTCTCATTGTAGCAAGTAGGTTTACCAACAAGACTAACACTTTGTCACGGTTCAGTCAATGAATGGTCAAGACTCACAGCAGCTACAACAATCTGTTTTAGAATCTACTTTCCCTTATTGTGATGGTTTTATTACTAACACCTTTAATTTTAATTTTAATAATAAAAACTTAAAAAGAGTTTTGTGGTATTTTGAATATAATTTACTTAAATAATAACTCTGATGACAGAACCTATTTATCTTCAATGCACGTGTGAGTTATGTTATGGGGTTCTTTGTTGTATTGGGGCCGAACACACATTGTGACTAGTTGTAGTTAGATCCCCACTGTGTGGTGTTTTTAGAACGGTAATGATACGTCTAAATCGATTGAAACCATATTCGACCTCCTATCTGTAAAACTGACTGAGATATGGGCCCTTCTGTTGTATTAGGGCTTAACACACATTGTGACTAGTTGTAGGTTAACCCACTTTGTGAGGTGTTTTAAGAATGGAAAATATACATCAAAAACGATTTAAACTACTTGCGACCTGATTTCTACACGGCCACCTGTGAGCTGCACGAGGCTAGATGATTGTATGTCTCAGTGTTGCTATGTCATGCTTCAGGTCCCCCCAGCGCACCAACCCTGAGTGGTGTCTACACGGCCACCTGTGAGCTGCACGAGGCTGGATGATTGTATGTCTCAGTGTTGCTATGTCATGCTTCAGGTCCCCCCAGCGCACCAATCCTGAGTGTTGTCTACACGGCCACCTGTGAGCTGCACGAGGTTAGATGATTGTATGTCTCAGTGTCGCTATGTCATGTTTCAGGTCCTCCCAGCGCACCAACCCTGAGTGGTGTCTACACGGCCACCTGTGAGCTGCACGAGGCTGGATGATTATATGTCTCAGTGTTGCTATGTCATGCTTCAAGTCCCCCCAGCGCACCAACCCTGAGTGTTGTCTATCCAGCCACCTGTGAGCTGCACAAATCTAGATGATTGTATGTCTCAGTGTTGCTATGTCATGCTTCAGGTCCTCCCAAAGCACCAATCCTGAGTGTTGTCAACACGGCCACCTGTGAGCTGCACGAGGATAGATGATTGTATATCTCAGTGTTGCTATGTCATGCTTCAGGTCCCCCCAGCGCACCAATCCTGAGTGTTGTCTACACGGCCACCTGTAAGCTGCACGAGGCTAGATGATTGTTTGTCTCAGTGTTGCTATGTCATACTCCAGATCCTCCCAGCGCACCAATCCTGAGTGTTGTCTACATGGCCACCTGTAAGCTGCATGAGGCTAGATGATTGTATGTCTCAGTGTTGCTATGTCATGCTTCAGGTCCCCCCAGCGCACCAACCCTGAGTGTTGTCTACACGGCCACCTGTGAGCTGCACGAGGCTAGATGAGTGTATGTCTCAGTATTGCTATGTCATGCTTCAGGTCCTCCCAGCGCACCAATCCTGAGTGTTGTCTACACGGCCACCTGTAAGCTGCACGAGGCTAGATGATTGTGTCTCAGTGTTGCTATGTCATGCTTCAGGTCCCCCAAGCGCACCAACCCTTAGTGTTGTCTACACGGCCACCTGTAAGCTGCACGAGGCTAGATGAGTGTATGTCTCAGTGTCGCTATGTCATGTTTCAGTTCTCCCCAGCGCACCAACCCTGAGTGGTGTCTACACGGCCACCTGTGAGCTGCACGAGGCTAGGTGATTGTATGTCTCAGTGTTGCTATGTCATGCTTCAGGTCCCCCCAGCGCACCAACCTTTAGTGTTGTCTACACGGCCACCTGTAAGCTGCACGAGGCTAGATGATTGTATGTCTCAGTGTCGCTATGTCATGTTTCAGGTCCCCCCAGCGCACCAACCCTGAGTGTTGTCTACACGGAAGCCAGCGTTACGGCCACCTGTGAGGTGAACGGGGCTCCTCCCGTCGCCCACATATCCTGGATCCTGGGAGATGAAATTATCCGCCAGGACTCACTGGTGGACTCTCTAGGCAAACCTCAGGACGCGTGGAGGTGGCCCTGGATGAAGGGATCTGTCATGCAGAGACTCACACTCACCCGCCAGACTAAGGACAACCGCAAGGTCCTAAAGTGTGTTGTAACTCATGTGACCTTGGCCCGGCCGTTGGAGGCGACGGAGACGATCTCATTCACTGGTAAGTTATGTTTGTATACATGTTGTGTAGAACTGATATTTTCTCAGTTTGATGCTGCTTTCCTCCATCGGTATGTGACCACCGCTTACCTCCATTACAACCCGACAATCACATAATATTAACACACATTTCCTTTTATATTATTCATAATCAGTCATGTTTGCTATGCTTGGGTCTTGGGTATGTAACTCAGGGGTAGAGCTTCAAACTGTGTCGAACTAAAGATATCTGCTCACTTCACACCTTCCTTCAAATGAGCGTCGTCGAAGATGTATTATTCGTACCTAATGAAACCGATTATGACATTGAAGTAGTAATTTTGTTATTTCTGTTGATTGATGATTGCTAAGTCGAGTTCGTCGCACAGATAATTTTCTGTAAGGAGTTTCCAGGTTCCCTGGCTAATCTAAGCTCGATGCCAACATTTCGAGTCTATCGATTGACCTTGATGTCCGATCGACCAATAGTGTAGAGGGTATGAATAAACGATAACAGTGCAGTCATTGTCGTTATCAATGTGATTGCTTTACATTGTGTAGAAAAGGGGTGTTATGCCTTGTGATCATAGTCTAAAATTGCCACGTCTAATGATGATGATGATGATGACAATCTAGACTAAAATTGCAACGTAAAATCTGGTCAAATAAACATCAGACTTCTACAAACTCAACTGTTTAGTGTAAAAGAATTGTGTGATTTCTCTCTTTCTTTACTCAGTAGAAGTAGTAGTTTGAAGTTGCAGCATTATTTGTCCACGTAAGCTATACATTTCCCCAAAAATATCATACATAACACATTTGCTTTGGTTTAACAGCAGTAAGTGCGACTACGCCGCTTGCAGTCAGCAGCGCTACACCTGGAGCGGCCCTCAATATGACACGTGACCCTAGCACCGCCCTAGACCCCTCCTGCACGGCTGCAAGCATGCCGGGTCGTGTCTGCCAGGAGTACAAGGGGCTTCACAACGCCTCTTGTCCCCGGGACGAGGTGTACGAGCTCCGTGTTCGAGAGGCCGGGGCTGCGGCTAGGACTGCGGAGCTGGCAGAGGAACACGCGAACGTCACCCTCGAGGCGGCCAAGGTCACCCTCGAGACGGCCAAGGTCACTCTAGAGGCGGCCAAGGCTGAGGCGGCGTCAAATGCTTCCTTAGCCAAGGTCACCCTCGAGACGGCCAAGGTCACTCTAGAGGCGGCCAAGGCTGAGGCGGCGTCAAATGCTTCCTTAGCCAAGGTCACCCTCGAGACGGCCAAGGTCACTCTAGAGGCGGCCAAGGCTGAGGCGGCGTCAAATGCTTCCTTTGCCAAGGTCATCCTCGAGACGGCCAAGGTCACTCTAGAGGCGGCCAAGGCTGAGGCGGCGTCAAATGCTTCCTTAGCCAAGGTCACCCTCGAGACGGCCAAGGTCACTCTAGAGGCGGCCAAGGCTGAGGCGGCGTCACATGCTTCCTTAGCCAAGGTCACCCTCGAGACGGCCAAGGTCACTCTAGAGGCGGCCAAGGCTGAGGCAGCGTCAAATGCTTCCTTAGCCAAGGTCACCCTAGACGCGGCCCAGTCAAGCGCCAGATATGAGACATCTTGAGTTCAGAAAGAGGCGTCTGATGCAACTGCGGCCCAATTAGGGGTCGAGGGGGCTCGAGACCGGGCTATGAGGCCTGGCGCATCAACGCCGAAGAGGAACTAGAATTCGAGCGAGCTTTACGCAGTGAAAGTCTGCTGCAGCTGCAGAGAGCGCAAGGCTAAGTGTGCGAGCTGCAGGGTAGGAGTTTTATTCAATGAATGTGTTTATACTTTATTTGGTTAAACCAATACTTTGTACTTCAAACAATAAAATAATTATTTTAAGATTTATGAAAGTTTAAATAATTTGATATTTTTATGCTTATTTGTTTTGAGCAGAAATGCTTTAGATCCAAGATCTGCTGGTCTCATTTATATAAAATGATAGACAAACGTATGTTTACCATTGGAATAAATAAAAAATATAATATACTGCTATATTGTAATACATTGATAAATCTTCTCCAGCTCCCATTTATGTTTGTCCTCTACAGGTGAAGAGGTGAAATCCCGATTCTCTAAAGTTTATCGGATCTCTCTCTCTCTCTCTCTCTCTCTCTCTCTCTCTCTCATTCAGACGTGACGAACATATTACGCTATATTATGTCAAGCTTAAATGGCTTAAACTCGTTGATGGGCGCACTCTGTCTATTGTATAGTATTAGTATCCAAAATAATGAAGTCTCAATGCCCTGCGTACCTCTTTCAATCTTTTACTCGAATGGGAAGTGTCCATAATCGCACAAATAGACACACATCAAATACAGTTCAAATACCAAAACACCGTACAGCAAAATGCAACAAATCATTCTTAATCAAGCTAGCCGCCTTTCGAACAGATATCTTTTGCAAACATGTTCTGAAACGTCGCTCTCCACGCTCAGAAGTAACATCCACCATCGTCTCCTTTCCACATATAATTACAAATAAAATCAGTTTCAATAGATGACCCAATTCTGTATAGTATATAATGTGAGGAAAGGATCCAACAGCTTACCTTCGTGTAGTAAGATGACGGATTTGCGAGTTTGAAGTACACATAAAAGACATAATACAAATTATTTGTACAAATTATTTGTGTTATGTCTTTTATGTGTACTTCAAACTCGCAAATCCGTCATCTTACTACAAGAAGGTAAGCTGTTGGATCCTTTCCTCACATTATATACCATTCCAGCCGATTGGCACCTACTTTCATAACCAAAGCTGTATAGATTTGTATATTACATATATTAGAATTCACGCAAGTAGGTACTTGGCATCGACATATTATAATTTATAATTCCAGTAATAAATATTCGCATTATAACTACATAGTTGCATATACTCCTGATTAATGGCATATTATACATTACGTTACAAATTAGAGCTAGCATTACATTTAGACGTGAATAACCATATTATTATTAGTATTAATATTAGAATAAGCATAGTATTAAAAGTGACATTTGCATTAGATTTGTAGCTTGTGAGCTCACGCTTTTCTTCTTCTTTCTTTTGTTCAATAAAATTAGTGATGACTTCAACATAACATCTGTAAGACACAATATGTATACAAAGTGTATTTCTTACTAGTTTATAAGTATATTATTGCCAATTTCATATTATCTCACATTCTATTTCATATATTTCATGTTCATATGTTTATGCTGTCTGTATATTATCTGCAATGAAGAGGCTGGCTCTACTCAAAGGGGCCTACCCTACGTAGCCCACCTTTAAGCCTGTGATTTAACTGGATGTTACTGGATGAACATTATCACCGAAGAAGGGCGAAAGAAAGTTGCACGAGATGCAAGGTAGAACGCCATATTTTATTCTAGAATCTAGATGCCAAAAACCCACAGCCTTCGATAGTTATATGATATGGTTATTACCACAGTAATATTATACACACAAGTTATAAGCACAGTGGTTAAAGACACAAACTAGTTATCCACTGTTCAAAATACCACACAAAGTAATGAACGAACCCCGAACTTATGTATTAGAAGCAGAATTAACCAACATGAGCAATTAATTTATGAGCAAATTTAATATTTAATTATTTCATTGCGTACAAACCATCATCTTACACGAAACGTAGTACACTCATAACCAAGTTTGTTTCTCGCAATATTGTAAGGATTTATCATGTGAAATACAAATAACAATAACTTTAATTGAATATGAATATGATTTTATTATTAGAGTACATCATACAACACAGTGGTTATGGCCCTAACTGATACGCTAGCGAAGTAACTGAGCTAGTTGTTTCCACATATCATTTCATTTGATTTATTTTCATTTACTTGATCATCCTATGGATGCATACATTCTAAAGGCATAAGACATAGTCATTTGCTAAGTTCTAAATAGGCATTGGCCTAAGACTAAATTATAATATTAAAGATCTGGATATGCTATTATCTAGGCTAACTTAGGAAGGTGTGATAATACCTTACACAATTAAACAAAAACAGGTAACCCAAGTTTAGACTATACAGATAACCACGCTGTGCATGAGATGTATTTAGTTCGTATTGTGTGGTGTTTGTATTTGGCTGAGGTAGGTGACTGGTCAAGGAAGTCAAGCTAATATAAAACACGAAACATAATTAAGCTTAGGTACTATAGTTCTTTCTTATTACTGTGAATATAACATATTAATGACTAATATATATAATGCAAATGCTATAATCTACGCAATGTAGCACAGTTTTAGGTACGATCTGAGAAATGTAAATGCTTCATCTTAAAAATAGCGATGTTCAAATTGGTTCATCGTGCGTATGCTTAACACCGCGTAGAAGTTTTTCACTGTAAGTCAGGCCTGAATCGTCGGGTTCAAGACCAGGATAACATCTGGAACTGAAAACATTTGGGCTTTAATATTTCACTCACATCACACTTCCAACCATGTCAACAATAGGAATTAAGCCGAAATACTATTTCTGCGGTATATTTGCAGCTTCAAACCATGCAGCGAAAAAACGGAACTATAAGTTTAGACGTTCCATATTTATATTTTGCGACAACCTGTTAATCTAGACTATCAGAGGTACCTGGAGAGGAAAAAAGAATCACCAAGTTCTATTGCATAAGCCAGGAATTCCCCATGGATTTATAAACTCCATGCTTACAAATGAGCACACACAGCTCAACCATTGTTTACCAGTTCAAGGCTTATTCATAGTTCCCACGTGACGTCACAGCGGCCATGATTGCGATGTAGATCTATCCCAGATCAATGGCAAATATTATTCAAATTTACTAAAGAAGAATATTAATTTAGAATTTAAAAAGTAAACAAGTAAAAAAACAAAAAAAATCACAAATAACCACACATACCGATTTTATTTAAAAAACAGGCTGAATGTTAAAGAACTAAGGATGTCTGTGATCTACCACCAAATACCTTACCACAACAGGCGGCTTCAATTGTTTCTCCATGGCAAGTTTGATCACAATGTGGCCGCCACGCGCACAGATATGACGTACGTGCAACATGGTAAAAACTGCTGGTCTGTACCACGGTCTGTACTAACAAAAAATCTAAAGTAACTGCTCGCTCACCATTTTCTTCCTTTATTCGGCATCTGTGTTGGCTTGTCTACTGGACTAGTCTGTAGTTGGTCTTGCTGGAAGTCGGGCTGCGCGCGCATCTCGGCCGCCATCTTGCGATATGACCGG
Source organism: Isoperla grammatica (assembly GCA_945910005.1). Classification (NCBI taxonomy): domain Eukaryota; kingdom Metazoa; phylum Arthropoda; class Insecta; order Plecoptera; family Perlodidae; genus Isoperla; species Isoperla grammatica. Next base: position 100,407,734 of record OX246737.1, read on the forward strand.
AGCTTGTCCGTGTAGCAGATGGGACAGAGATCATCGTATGTGTTCTCCCGCTTCACCAGTGTCCCGCAGACAGCGCAGTCCACCCTTAACGAGGACAATAGAACGTTAATACACTGGAAGTGGGGCTGCGCGTGCATCTCGGCCGCCATCTTGCGATATGACCGGAGCTTGTCCGTGTAGCAGATGGGACAGAGATCATCGTATGTGTTCTCCCGCTTCACCAGTGTCCCGCAGACAGCGCAGTCCACCCTTAACGAGGACAATAGAACGTTAATACACTGGGAGTGGGGCTGCGCGCGCATCTCGGCCGCCATCTTGCGATATGACCGGAGCTTGTCCGTGTAGCAGATGGGACAGAGATCATCGTATGTGTTCTGCCGCTTCACCAGTGTCCCGCAGACAGCGCAGTCCACCCTTAACGAGGACAAGAGAACGTTAATACACTGGGAGTGGGGCTGCGCGCGCATCTCGGCCGCCATCTTGCGATATGACCGGAGCTTGTCCGTGTAGCAGATGGGACAGAGATCATCGTATGTGTTCTGCCGCTTCACCAGTGTCCCGCAGACAGCGCAGTCCACCCTTAACGAGGACAAGAGAACGTTAATACACTGGGAGTCGGGCTGCGCGCGCATCTCGGCCGCCATCTTGCGATATGACCGGAGCTTGTCCGTGTAGCAGATGGGACAGAGATCATCGTATGTGTTCTCCCGCTTCACCAGTGTCCCGCAGACAGCGCAGTCCACCCTTAACGAGGACAATAGAACGTTAATACACTGGGAGTGGGGCTGCGCGCGCATCTCGGCCGCCATCTTGCGATATGATCGGAGCTTGTCCGTGTAGCAGATGGGACAGAGATCATCGTAACTGTTCTCCCGCTTCACCAGTGTCCCGCAGACAGCGCAGTTAAACCCAATGACAATAGAACGTTAATACACTGGGAGGGGGCCGCGCGCGCATCTCGGCCGCCATATTATTGTTATTGCTACTTTTATTATTATATTATTATTATTATTATTATTATTATTATTATTATTATTATTATTATTATTATTATTATTATTATTATTATTATTATTATTATTATTATTATTATAATTATTATTATTATCATTATTATTATTATTACTATTATTATTATTATTATCATTAGTAATCGAGCGAAGCGAGCGTCTCCATTAGACCTTTATGGCACTTCGTTGTGTTTGTTTTTTTGTTTTTTTTTAATGTCTGTCGATAGCGGTTGAACGGAAAATCCCATCAGCTTGAAACTTGGACAATCTACAAGCCCAGATGTGGATTGAAGGTGTACAGGTTTTTTGACAAAACCGTATGAAAAGTTACAAAGTTACACCTTAGTTACTGCCAAACATATTTTTCTGAAACAAAATGGAGACACAATGTGTTGATAGCCATATTTTATAAATATATTTCCGGTCTCGAATATGTTCGTGTAATTGCGATTTAAGAAGTATTGCTAAAGTTACACAAAAGATACTCGCAAATATTTTTCGGAAACACAGTAACAGCAAAATGTGAGGTGGCTTTACGATAGTAAATTTTTGTCCGGTCACGAATAAACTAATGTAAACGTGATCTGATACGTATTAGCGGCAGAAATTACATTTCTATTGCTGTCAATAAGTGTTAGTAACTGTGGCGAACCGTGTTGAAAACATGACGACCAAAATTCTTAGCAACGCACATTGCACTGCATTCAACAATGCCGGAAAGTATAAATATAGCTATGGAAATTCGAAAAAATTATGCAATGCGCATTCTTGAATAAAAATAGATAAATAAAATAAATAAGTAAATTCACATTTAGAGTCTACCCACTCAGTAACGAAACTGATTTTCAGTGGGGGACTTTAATTTAAAGTGACTAAACCAACCCTGTAGGCTCCGAACACTATCGACGAGTGAGCGATAACCAATCAAACATCTATCTTTCAAATAAGAAACACATATGAATCAGTGGTGGTGCCGCCGTTGCTAGTGCGAACACCTGCGGACATTAATGCCAAAATGAATTGTTGTTAATTATTGTTGTTTTTATTAGCGTTGAGAACTTTTCGCCACAAAGTTCGTAGATATGGACGCGCTCGTTTATCAATGCGTCAAACAGAGCGTTTTCCAAGTTATAAACAACACAAATAAATTTCATACACAAAAATCTCAAGGTCGCGAGTACCCACCATGGCGGAGTCCCCGTGTGAAGCAGATTGTTGGAGGAAACGGTTGTCTTCAACACAGCACGCAGAGTCTTCTTTTCACCATTCATCTCGAAGCTCTTCTTTCACCACGCCGCGCCTTGCAGCCACCTCGATATACAAACTGAAACAATAATATGGAATTGTTTTATTTGTGAAAGCGTCCGATATGTGTGGAAATAATATCCACTTGATGGAAGAACAAAACAAAAATCACCAATATTAAATCACAAAATTACAGTTAAAAAAAATTATCATAATAATTTATTTTCTATGGATATATTTTGTTTTGATACAAACGTTTCCATTATATCTGCTAAACTGCATCTGCTAATTTATCGTCATTTTAGATGTATGGACACGGGCTCATCTGAATATTAAGTACAGTCTGGCACATTGACTTACCTCTTCAATGATGTATGATGACAAATTGACCAAGCCCCACCGTGACCTCATACACTAGCGCAGGTTGTTCTAGTCCTTAAAACCACTAATTTTGGTGCTATCCGTATCCGTACTATAGGAAAACGCTATGTGTGACGCGTTGATAAGCGAGCGCGTCCATCTACGAACTTTCTGGCGAAAAGTTCTCAAAATTAAGAAAAACAACAATTAACATCAATTCAAGAATGCGCATTGCAAACATGTTTCTAATTTTCATAGCTATTATACTTTCCGACATTGTTGAATGTCGTGCAATGTGCGTTGCTAAGAATTTTCGTTGTCATTTCGAATAGCGTTTTCGACCCGGTCCGCCACCGTTACTAACACATTGACAAAAATAGAAATGTAATTTCTGCCTCCAATACGTATTAGATCACGTTTAAATTAGTACATTCGTTACCGGACAACAATTTACTATAATAAAGCTACCTCGCATTTTGCCGTTACTGTGTTTCAGAAAAATATTTTCTAGTAACTTTTGTGTAACTTTGCCAATACTTATCAAATCGCCATAAAGTGAACATATTCGTGTTTTGAAAAAAATGGATATCTCACATTTTGCCGGCATTCTGTTTCATAAAAATATTTCTCAGTAACTATGGTGTAACTTATTAACATTTGGAACGATTATGCCACAAAACTATACATCTTCAATCCACATCGAGACGGGTGGATGGTGGAGATTTCACAACTTGATCGGACTTTCCGTTCGACCGCTATCGACAGACATAAAACAAAACAAAAACAAACAAACAGAACGAGTGAGATAAAAGTCTTATGGGGACACGGATGTTCGTGCAGCTCGGACGTACCTGAATGCTATGTAGCACCAGATGTATAATTAAAATAATTGTCTTGATCACTGAAATATCACCAGAACACAGTCAGTATGTTACACGGTCGACGTTCAGGCGCTCACTAACGTGTTCAACAACAAAGGCGGTGGTACCACTTATCGTGGAGTGTTCTTCTCTTTGTGTCGGCCGCACCGCGAATGTTCGCAACGTTATCTCTTTAAGTGCTACTAATGGGTTATCGTTTGTATTTTATGCCTACACAAGTCGGATATTATATGAAACTATTTACACATAGGAATACACAGTATACACAACACAATTTAAGATCAATAAAGAATAACAATGGATAGCTAACATTTACAATTTCTTGATTTCCTTACTTACTTACGTAGTTACTTACTTACTTTATACTTACTTACTTACTTACTTACTTACTTACTTACTTACTTACTTACTTACTGACTGACTGACTTACTTACTTACTTACTTACTTACTTACTTACTTACTTGCTTACTTACTTACTTAGATACAACTGTTCAGCCAGCAGCATTGAACTTTGCTGGAACGCTCTCCCGGGCTGGACCCTCTAGAGCAGATGAAAGAATACAGAGGTAAAACGCGTATGCCTGAAGGCTGAGGTGATAATAAAAATCAGTGTGGGGATGAATGGGGATAGAATCTGCTACATTGAAATCAGTGTGAAAAAACGAGAAGTAAACTGAATTGGTGCTCAGTAGGAGCGAGGGGGAGCCGTCTCAGTCTAGGGCTCAACCATCCAGACCCCAGGGCCCTTACAATATAGACTGGGACGGATCACGGCACCCGCCTCTTCATTCTCACGGGGCAAGCCCTCGGAGTACCCGTGCTGGAGATTGAACATCGAAACCTGTCACGGGGTTTTGGCGTAAATAGGAGTTAATGATGGGAGATGAGTGTGAGTCTTCATAAATTAATAGCACATTGTTGCCAAGCGTAGAATGCGTTCATACATAATGCTATTTATATCGTGCTATCAAGTGATCAATTGACTTATCCACTTATTTTTCTACATTAATACAGTGCAAGATTGGATGATCATTTTAATACTTTCAGTTCTTCACAACGCAGCTTCACTTGTGATTGTATCTGTAGTACACATTCCAGTAGGCCCCACCTATCAATGATAGCAACCACAGAGCGTGCAGAACCCACACATTCCAGTAGGCCCTACCTATCAATGATAGCAACCACAGAGCGTGCAGAACCCACACATTCCAGTAGGCCCCACCTATCAATGATAGCAACCACAGAGCGTGCAGAGCCCACACATTCCAGTAGGCCCCACCTATCAATGATAGCAACCACAGAGCGTGCAGAGCCCACACATTCCAGTAGGCCCCACCTATCAATGATAGCAACCACAGAGCGTGCAGAACCCACACATTCCAGTAGGCCCCACCTATCAATGATAGCAACCACAGAGCGTGCAGAACCCACACATTCCAGTAGGCCCTACCTATCAATGATAGCAACCACAGAGCGTGCAGAACCCACACATTCCAGTGGGCCCTACCTATCAATGATAGCAACCACTGAGCGTGCAGAACCCACACATTCCAGTAGGCCCCACCTATCAATGATAGCAACCACTGAGCGTGCAGAGCCCACACATTCCAGTAGGCCCCACCTATCAATGATAGCAACCACAGAGCGTGCAGAACCCACACATTCCAGTAGGCCCCACCTATCAATGATAGCAACCACAGAGCGTGCAGAACCCAACATTCCAGTAGGCCCTACCTATCAATGATAGCAACCACAGAGCGTGCAGAACCCACACATTCCAGTAGGCCCTACCTATCAATGATAGCATCCACAAAGCGTGCAGAACCCACACATTCCAGTAGGCCCCACCTATCAATGATAGCAACCACTGAGCGTGCCAAACCCACACATTCCAGTAGGCCCTACCTATCAATGATAGCAATCACAGAGCGTGCAGAACCCACACATTCCAGTAGGCCCCACCTATCAATGATAGCAACCACAGAGCGTGCAGAACCCACACATTCCAGTAGGCCCCATGCACCTATCAATGATAGCAACCACAGAGCGTGCAGAACCCACACATTCCAGTAGGCCCTACCTATCAATGATTGCAACCACAGAGCGTGCAGAACCCACACATTCCAGTAGGCCCCACCTATCAATGATAGCAACCACAGAGCGTGCAGAACCCACACATTCCAGTAGGCCCTACCTATCAATGATAGCAACCACAGAGCTGTGCACCGAGCGTGCAGAACCCACACATTCCAGTAGGCCCTACCTATCAATGATAGCAACCACATAGTGTGCAGAGCCCACACATTCCAGTAGGCCCCACCTATCAATGATAGCAACCACAGAGCGTGCAGAACCCACACATTCCAGTAGGCCCTTCCTATCAATGATAGCAACCACAGAGCGTGCAGAGCCCACACATTCCAGTAGGCCCCACCTATCAATGATAGCAACCACATAGCGTGCAGAGCCCACATATTCCAGTAGGCCCCACCTATCAATGATAGCAACCACATAGCGTGCAGAGCCCACACATTCCAGTAGGCCCTACCTATCAATGATAGCAACCACAGAGCGTGCAGAGCCCACACATTCCAGTAGGCCCTACCTATCAATGATAGCAACCACAGAGCGTGCAGAACCCACACATTCCAGTAGGCCCTACCTATCAATGATAGCAACCACAGAGCGTGCAGAACCCGCACATTCCAGTAGGCCCCACCTATTAATGATAGCAACCACAGAGCGTGCAGAACCCACACATTCCAGTAGGCCCTACCTATCAATGATAGCAACCACAGAGCGTGCAGAACCCGCACATTCCAGTAGGCCCCACCTATCAATGATAGCAACCACAGAGCGTGCAGAACTCACACATTCCAGTAGGCCCTACCTATCAATGATAGCAACCACAGAGCGGGCAGAACCCACACATTCCAATAGGCCCTACCTATCAATGAAAGCAACCACAGAGCGTGCAGAACCCACACATTCCAGTAGGCCTTACCTATCAATGACAGCAACCACAGAGCGTGCAGAACCCACACATTCCAGTAGGCCCTACCTATCAATGATAGCAACCACAGAGCGTGCAGAACCCACACATTCCAGTAGGCCCTACCTATCAATGATAGCAACCACAGATAGCGTGCAGAACCCGCACATTCCAGTAGGCCCTACCTATCAATGATAGCAACCACAGAGCGTGCAGAACCCACACATTCCAGTAGGCCCTATCTATCAATGATAGCAACCACAGAGCGTGCAGAACCCACACATTCCAGTAGGCCCTACCTATCAATGATAGCAACCACAGAGCGGGCAGAACCCACACATTCCAGTAGGCCCCACCTATCAATGATAGCAACCACAGAGCGTGCAGAACCCACACATTCCAGTAGGCTCTACCTATCAATGAAAGCAACCACAGAGCGTGCAGAGCCCACACATTCCAGTAGGCCCTACCTATCAATGATAGCAACCACAGAGCGTGCAGAGCCCACACATTCCAGTAGGCCCCACCTATCAATGATAGCAACCACAGAGCGTGCAGAACCCACACATTCCAGTAGGCCCTACCTATCAATGATAGCAACCACAGAGCGTGCAGAACCCAACATTCCAGTAGGCCCTACCTATCAATGACAGCAACCACAGAGCGTGCAGAACCCACACATTCCAGTAGGCCCTACCTATCAATGATAGCAACCACAGAGCGTGCAGAACTCACACATTCCAGTGGGCCCTACCTATCAATGATAGCAACCACAGAGCGTGCAGAACCCGCACAACCACAAACGGAACCAGGGATTTTTCACGGGCGGGAAAAAGTTTCCGAGTATGCAGGTTGTTAACTTCAATTTCTCTAACATCTACTATTAAATGTCGGTTGGATTATTAATTAATACTTTATATATTATACCATATTTAATAAGGCTACATTAATTAATAACAAAAATAGCAAGATAAATTGGTTCAAATGATGATTGATTTTTAAGAAATGTTTACATACAAATGTGATGTGTTAGGTGATTTTTAATGTAATCGTTGTTTGACACATCTAATTTTTTTAAGAAATTAATTTTTTCTTGATCAATTACGATAATGTATTTCTTATCTAGAAACAAACAATACGAAGTAATCAAATCAATTGGTATGCTAGGGTTTTAATGTATTTATATAGGCAGATAAGCTAGATAAGTGCAGACACTTGAAATATGTTTAATATCAACGCGTCTACTAAACCAAACCTTGGTTTGGTAATGCATTCGGACCATGGATCAAACACCACTAATACATAACGTTAGTCTATGACCCCTAGTCTTTTATGAAAGTGTGTTTAATGTCAGGCCAAAAGCAACTTTGAATACTCAAACCTTTCTCGGTACCACTGCATAGAGTGACCTGTGGTCGGCGGGGAGGGGGGTGAATGCCCCTTCCGCCGCATGTGTATAGCGCTTCCTCCACCCCAAAGTCCCAAAGACCATATCAAATGTATGTCTATATTGAATATTCTAATTTTAAGCAAAACGCAACAATAGTTCAGTGGCGATCCAACTAAAAAATCAAGCCTGGGTGAAAACAAACAAGGCGTCCCTCAAGGCTCGGTTTTGGGACCACTTCTATTTCTCATACTAATAAATGACCTACCATCATACTGCAGCAATATTCCTCTTAAAGATCTTACGAACATATTCCTTTATATGATCCTCTGTGCTGTCGATATGTCAATATTGAATATTCTAATTTTAAGCAAAACGCAACAATAGTTCAGTGGCGATCCAACTAAGAAATCAAGCCTGGGTGAAAACAAACAAGGCGTCCCTCAAGGCTCGGTTTTGGGACCACTTCTATTTCTCATACTAATAAATGACCTACCATCATACTGCAGCAATATTCCTCTTAAAGATCTTACGAACATATTCCTTTATATGATCCTCTATGCTGTCGATACCAGTAAAGTAATATCAAGTCCAGCTTCTAACCTTACAACAACATTAATAGAAAAAATTATAACTGTTATATGTAGGCCTAGCTGGTTCCGAGCCAACAAACTATTTCTCAACGAAGATAAAACTCAGCTGCTAAAATTCAAGCTAAGATCTAGCACATACCCTAGCCCAACTAATATCACAATCAATGACAAGACCGTAAGCACCATAGACAACTGTAAATTTTTAGGTATTATTAACATAGACGATAAACTTACTTGGCAAAAACACGTGGATAGCCTGTGCAGACGCTTAAATTCTAGCTTGTATGCCCTCAGAATACTTTCTACATTGTCGAGCCAGGAAACAATTAGAGTAGCTTACTTTGCAAACTTCCATGCCAGAATGTCTTATGGAATACTATCATGGGGAACAACAACTAAGCATCAACTCCAACGTGTACTGATATTACAAATACGAGAAATAAGGATTATGGGAAACTTAAGAAGAAGAGACAGCTGCCGAGCAAAATTCAAGGAGCTTTCTATCATGACAGTAACTAATACCTACCTGTATAAATCCTTATGTTTTGTAAAATCCAACCCAAAAATATTCACAAACGAAATACATCACGCACACAACACAAGAAACAAAGAATTATTACAATACCCCACACACAGAACACAAAATTTGGAAACTCACCTATACTATATGGGAAGGAAAATCTTCAACAAAGTATCATCATTTATGAACACAGGCTTGCCCCCAACATCATTGAAAAATGAATTTAAAAAGTACCTCCTTGCAAATCCCTTCTACAACTTGGAAGAGTTTCTGAGTTCCACCTACCACTCAAGTGTAAAAGTTTCCGAAAACGGACTTCTTATCTCACCTGACGAGAGTCTGTCAACTGTTAATATATAAATTTAAAATATGTTAAGATATTATGGTAGGGTGGAAGAACAAAAATGTACTTTTTTAACCTCGCCTTTTTTCTTGTAACCGGTCTGTATTCATACATGTTAACATCAAAATAAAGAAATACCGGTACTTACCTACTTACTATACGTAGTAAGATCGTAGCAAATTGTAAGCAAAACGGAGGCACGTAAATAGAAAAGACTGCGAACTTAAATGTTGAGAAAACAAATAAATGTATAGGGCCATTGTATTTTCGCCATCTTTGTACTTTCGGCCGCCATACCAACCTTACTTTAATACACAGCCTTCTCTAATATAATTCGTATTTTAGATCATTTTGCCGGGATACATTGAGATGCATTGAGATGAGGCACCTTTCTTGAACATCGATTGAATCCATGATCTAGATTCTAGATGGTAAGGCTAGGATGAAACGTACATGAATCGTGTACGGCTGCCCATGTCATGGTTATAGCCTAGGATTAAACGTACATCAATCGTGTACGGCTGCCCATGTCATGGTGAGCCTAGAATATTAAATAACCCCCTCTTTCACATGCTTCGGGTGGTTAGACAAGTAGTGAATATACTGATTCGGTTGCGTGGGTTTCTTATAGATCCCAGTAATAAGACGACCAGATCGTTTCTCAACCTCTACATCCAGAAACGGAATTTTGTTGTTATTCTCAAATTCTAACGAAAACTTAATGTTGGGTCTATTTCATTAATATAACTGAGAAACATGTCAAGTGAAGGTCTTCCGTGTTCCCATATGCTAAACACATCGTCAACGTATTTCCTCCACACCTTAGGCTTATATCAATCCACTTGTCATAACACCCCGTTCTAAGTCATCCATAAACAGGTTGCTAAGAATAGGAGACAGGCAGCTACCCATTGCAACTTATGTTTGTTTATAAAATTCCGTTTTGAATTGGAAATAGTTCGACTCTAGGCAGAAGGTCAACAACTCCATTATAGTATCCATAGATAACGATGTTCTCTCATGCAGTGACACCCCAGCAAACACAAGGAGGTACTAAGGATGTACTCAGTTCATACTACGCCGTCCTAGTAGGAAGATCTTAGGATATCCTTTAAGTATCCTAGGAGGTCCCAGTACTTCTTTAGTCCATCCTCACAACGTGCATAATGTCACAGGAAATAGGAGGTTTATCCTGTTAGTATGCACTGAGGGTGTTGTTAGGAGATCCTACTTATAGGAAGTCTGTACTGAAGATAGCTTCAGTCTGTTCTTAAGAGCTCCTTAGTCTCTCCTACTTAGGACTTAGGAGGCACCTCTTAATTTAAGGATGTCCTAGGAAGGACTTAGGAGGTCCCTCTTAGGACATCTTACAATTAAGAGGTGCCTCGTATTTGATTGCGATCTTAATTACTTTACCTACCCCTGTTTCTTCTTTTTGCACTGGGCCCCATGCTAAAGCATAGAAAACAGTGCAAAACATACCAAAGGTGTAGGTAAATCAATCGAACCTATCAATGGTATAATGACAAAGTATTTACCAGATACGCATTTCAATGCCGGTTAACGTTAACATAATATGTGCTCTGTGATTGGTTGTTGGGCGGTCTGAGGAAAAGCTGAGTTGAGGAGCACATGAGGAACGACTACGCATTTGACCCGTTGTGTGTGTTGTATTTTTTTACAGTATTTGCACATCACTAAAAAACAGGACAGTAATGATTAAATCTCAACAACCTTAATGAAACAAATTCCACCAACTTAAAAATATCCCGGTCGCCAGATGCACGGGTCATACAAAAAAGAAAAACATAAAAAAACCTAGGCCAATAAATACCAACATTTATGATTTAACATATTTTGGTCAACTTTGCTAATTTTAAACACATAATGAATGTTACTAAACAAAAATTGCTAATAATTAATTTCAAGAAAAGAAAAACACGGCAGTCAATTTACACAAGAGACTTTCTAGCAGTTAAATTCTAGAATTTAGGCCCCCCAACATAAATGTTTTTGATTTCACTCGCTGACTGCAGTGGCGTAGCCATTCGGCAATTTCATGTTTGATGGCCAAGTGCTCTGCCCCACTGCAGGCCAAGACCTTTGGCACAGCATCTGATGAACAAAAATTCCAGGGTTATATCTATCTAATAGTGTCCATACTTCTGTACACAGATGTGGTGTGCATGAAGCCATGTGGTACGCTTAGGTCACAGCTTAGGTCTACCTAGGCCTACCCTAAGGCAACCATAACCATAAAAATGAGGACATATGAACTAAATATAACAAGATGGTATATTACTCACCAAAGCTTTCTTGACGAAGGATTTTCCTTTACGAACTACACAATTTTAAGTAAACTTATTATTAATAACCCCTATAATAGACTTTATAAAGGCTAAAGCCACTGCGTACAACCTGCGAAATCAAAGTGAGCGTGCCTGAGCCCTCAAGCCTCGCAAGCGTCATTGCATCAGCATTTGTGGATTCTTCCTTTACAGGAGGTTGTTAGGAGGAATCTAGAACATCCTAATAGGATATCCTAATTCTAGCTCTTGCTTCCTAGTTTCAGTACATGAAACTATTTCTATGAGGTTGTTAGGAGGGATCTAGAACATCCTAATAGGATATCCTAGTTTTAGCACTGGCTTCCTAATTTTAGTATCTCCTCAGGAGCTCCTGTGTTTGCTGGGACGTCATTCCCAAGGTGGCGTTTCACAATCATCAAGGTTTTAGGAATTGGAACATTATTAAACAGATTGACAACATCAAAACTTGCCGACTCATTAGCCTCCAGGTGTCTGATCATATCTATAAAATCACTCGTATTATTTTATTTGATACGGGGAAATACCCCCAACCGGTAAGAATATTCCAGAGAAATCTTGACAGAGCTGCCGTGGGAGCCCCCTTGGTACTAACAATCGGCCTGAATGGCGCATGCGGTTTCTGGATCTTGGGTTGACCAAATATATGGGGCGGCTTAGAGTAATGAGGAATTAGAGAAAATCTAACTTTGTCATGCAACTGGTGTTTGTATTTCAAGAGCGTGGAGTAAACAACCCGTTCTATTCTTTCCGTGGGATCTTTCTCTAGTTGTTTGTACTGAGCAGTTGACACTATGTCCATTATTTGTTGCTCGTACTTATCAGTGTCTAAAATGACAATAGCCTTGCCCTTGTCCGCACCTGTGATTGTAATAGAATCATCATCCCGTAATCTCTTGTCCAATATGTCCCGCAAGTAGCGGAAAATATAAGGAGGGTTTTAAGCTCCTTCAATATAAGGACGGTGTTCAGGTCTAATGGTTGCCTACGAAATGTTTTCATTAAAAATAAACCGGAGAATAAGGTTCAAGAATCTATGTGTTGTGTATATTCCATCACGTGTCAGTGTGGGGAATTATATATTGGAGAAACTAAACGACCACTGCAAGTTAGGATTAAAGAACACCAGAACAATGTTCGGAAAAAGGGTGTCCAGCTCACAACTTGCAGATCACGTTTATTCCCGGTGTCACCATGCACCCTGTTTGGACTTCCGCTCGCACCTTGTCGAGGGAGAGGGATCTAGTGGACCCAAGATTACTTTACACCTGCTTTCGTCACATCCGAGGCAGTCGTACTCGTATAGCCAACCAGCGAACCGCCCGAGACACACCAGCGCCAATACCGATCGCCGATTGGCTACGAACCAAGCCTGTGACGAAAGTATGTGTAAGGTAGTCTTGGGACAACTATATGAGAAAACGTAGGTAAAAGAGGCGGCCATTATGGTGTGCAGTAGTGCGAAGATCATTAGTAGCCCCAGCCTGGAAATAAAGGGAATTTGGTACCCAATAATTGCTAAAGATGTTGAACGGATAATGAATGCAAAGTAGACCGTGTGTGCCAGCCTTGTGAGCCAGCTGGTTTGCAGGTCACCACGAGACTGCGCCGTTACCACTTCGAGACTGTTGAGTGTTGATCTACCCCTCAGTTGTGCCTGATGATGACAGCAGACCAGCTGTCGAAATATTGCGTGACGTGATGTTGAACAACACGAAGAAAATTTTAACTGTGTAAGTCCCACAGAGTTTTTATTATATTCTAACTCTTCAATTAGATAGAGAGCAACGAATAATCCTAAAACAAAATCTAATTTTACTTAATATTAACGAATACCAGACCAGCTATAAAATATAAGCAAACATTCAAATAAATACTAGTAGGCCTAAGAGATTTTAATAACGAGTTATTCAAATATGACATTGACAAGAGTAACTTGAACAATATAGGTAACCGTAGTAGAAATGTAAAATAGTAGATTACACATTAATTAATACATTGCAAAATAAGAAACACGCTAAGGACAATATTACGTGTATGGAAAAATGTCAACTTCACGTTTTTATTTTTTATGTCTTTGTTTTCATTTGGCTATACTATAATGGTTGCATAACTGCAATCGAAATCGCGTTGAAATAAATGTATTATATTACGTACCCTACAATTATTATTATTTTTGTATTATTATATTATGTTATTGTATTTATTATCAATGTAAGCATGTATATTTTTAACTGTGCAATGTTCATATTTGTGTATCATAATCGTTATTATTATTTCAATGTTTTACTCTCACTTTTACTTTGTTTCAGATTATCATCTTACTGTGGACTCAAATGTGACTAGTTGCTTTGTACTTCTCTATTTTGTATTCTAATACAAAAAAGTGTGATAAAGAAAATATTACATCACTTATTATTAGATATAAAATATTATTATTATTATTATTATTATTATTGATAGTAAGACTAATGGTGATCGCAGTCGGCAGGAGTAACTGTAATGGAATTTAGTAGTAGAAATCGTAGTATTAGTAGTAGAATTGTAATGTACAGTAGTAGCAGTGATGGAATTGTTAATATTTTATACACTAATTTGTGTTCGTGCATGATTTGTATTTAATTAATTTTACTTCTTTTCCTGTATATTCAGGCTGGTTCGACTACTTCTCCCAATTTGCTTCAGGCTGTCACTATTTCAATCATGCATCAGATTACATGCCAGGCTTCCTACGGGCTATTTTCAATCACTGCCAGGATGCTGTGTGCAGGCTATCTTCTAGCAGGGAAGGACTCGTGAGTGGTAACTGCACACGTAAAACTTGTTCACATAGACTAGAGTGAATGGTGGAAGTGACCTAGTCCATTTGAACAAGAAGAATATTGAATATTGATACATATAAAAGTACTAGCATTATTTATTGAACTGCTTGACTGGAGATAAATAAATAAATAAATTCACATTTAGAGTCTACCCACTCAGTAACTAAACTGATTTAAACATCATAACATAAAACATCAGAAGCTACATATTGATGACAAAGTTTTAATCATATTGCTGGGGGAGACTTTATGACTCTTGTTTGATTCCAATAGCATTGTTTGTGATCATGGGGGTCCAATCCGTCCATAGGGGGGAAGGGCAGGGGGCCACTGGCCGCACTGCCCTTCTCCCCTGAAAACTCAACATTTTCCATTACTCTTTACCTTGCCGCAATCTATTTTTCTTTAATTGCAAACATTCAAAAACTAGTTTGTCATAAGTATATATATATTGTATGGGAAGTGATGGATTGGCCCTCTAACTGGTAAACGGTAGCGGTCACCCTTGGGACATTGCCAGTTCTGAGAAGTGAGGGTGGAGGTAATTGAAAACCTCTCAATTACTTCCGCCATTCCTGCATTCCACCTTTTCTGACTAACTAGCATCTACGGCTACAGCATTGGGACAGGTCTAGACATAAATTGAATCAATACATATGGAGATGATATTCGCTTTTCAGTTTCCAGCCTCTCTTTTTATGCAATTTGATCGAAAACTGAATAATTTACAACACTTTTTTGTTTTCCAACCTAAGGTGTGGTTTTCTCATTATTGATCAAAACCGACCAATTCTTAGCACAATTATTTCGCATCTTTTATCTAATTTTGTTCCAAAAGTATACACGTTTACACGTTATCGAAAAGTGAACGATTTACAGGAAATTTTGTGTTTTCTAACCTAATGTGAAATTCTCTTATTAATGATCAGAATTCAGAATCAAACTCAATTTCCCTTCTTTTACCTGATTTATTTCCAAATTTATCTTTTTTGTAATCTGATCAAAACCTTCTACACTTCATATTTTGTTTCCAGGGAGATTCTGGTGGGCCCATGGTGGCAACACTGGGTGGTGAGTATCACGTCCTGGGGATACAGCTGCTTGAAGCCCTTGTATCCAGGTGTCTTCTCGCTTGTTCCTGAGTTGCGCACTTGGATCAAGTGAAGAACCTCTCTGATATGATCCTTTGATACACCCTTGTTTTGTCTTACAACTGATGAATATAATTATTATAAGCATTGTGTTTAACAAAGTGCTGTCTCATCAGAAGGATTGTACACGAAGTAAATAAAGGCTCAATGAAATAATTGTCATATCTGTCTGTATCAGCTAAATGTAAGTAGTATCACGTGTTCCTGTTCCTCATTACCGACATACATGGCTGTAACTAGACTAGACCAAGTAGGAGGGGGTAATGTAATAAAGTACTGTAGAGAAATGTAAGGCTGCTCTCATACATTTGGATGGAACCATGAGTGGGATTTTATAGAGCTGTACGATTCCGATACCGAGTCTTGAGAATCGGCGATTCTTCATGGTATTGGTAGAATCGGCCGATACCAATTCTTGACCCATTATTACCGATATCGATTCTTTTAAATAAAGCGCCCGAAAAGTTTCCATTTCCGTTCAAGTATATCGATTATTGAGAGTCGAAGTCACTGTGCGTGTGCACCAATCACCAATCAATTGGAATCGGCATCGGAATTGACAAAAATGTGGTATCGGTAAAGATCTTATTCTATATCAATATTTTCCAACCTTCAAGGATAGCGTAAAGTACAGTCGTACACCTTTGACCATTCTGTACAGTATCCTGTTATTAATTAACGTTTCTAGATGATATTAATTTATAAACCTTCATTCGAATACAATGTCTTCTCTATTGTTTGACCTTTAATGCCAAACTTATTGTATTGTGATGTACAACATCCCGAATACAGCCTCACTATCAATAAGCCTGTAAAATATAAGTTCACAGCTTAAGTGGAAAGAAAATAGAGACACTGGACAGTGAAAGTGTTTGAAAACATATAAATAAAGCTCACACAATTGACACCCAAATATTTATGAAAATAATCTTTTATATATTTATTAAATGACTGACACAAAGAATATAAACAGAAAACAGTGTTAGAAGATTCACAACGTACATGTATGCTACTATTAGAGTGCAGACAGGCGCCTGCTGCAAGTAAGGTCGGCCATTGCGATCTCACTTAAAAAATATGCTCTTATTTTTAAATGTAGGAACATAATTTATAAATATTATTGTACGATATCATAAAATGGTAAATGAAAAATTCAAATTCAAATAATATATGTACAGTGTACTAGTAGTTAGAAAATACAATGCAAACATAGCCTTTACTCTTTATACATTGCTATTTTGCCTTTTTTAGCTGAAATGTGTTTTTAGTTTGTTTTAATGGCGATCAATAGGCCTAAATATCGTGTTTCTCTCAATAACTTACCCACTACATTATCACGTGATTAACATTGTGCAAATGATTAGCCTACGACAAACTTACTTGAGAGTTTGACGATCCTTCATAACAGCATTCAGATAACTTTGTAATATATACCTATATTTGCTTCAATTGAAAATAAGAACAACTAAATATGTTCGTTGGATATTGTTTGCATCACATGTGACCAATAACTACACCTATGGCGTATTCAATTGTCCTGTAGTCAATGCATACTTTGTTCGTGCATCTAGGCCTACGTCATTGCACTCGCACCGCCCTCGGATACTAGTGCACTTACCACTGAACACAGTGGTGCGACATCACATTGCGGTCTTAAGCCAGTGCACATTTTTCTAGCCCGCACTCCCGATGGAATACGAATAGATGCACTGAGTGCACACGCACATTCCCAATTGAATGCGCTACGCGCACTCATTTCACAAAAAGTGCACGAAAGTCAGCCAATCGAATATGCCATTGGTCATGGCAGTCCAGAAGAAACGAGAAACATCAACACTGGTTGCTATAAATCCGAATCGCATATTTGCTGTGTAGCCTACTTGTGAGAACACTCCAGTGAAATAAAATTAAACACCAAATGTTTCCAGTTGTATGCCAGTGCCAGCTTAAGCTTCAAGTATTTCTTTCTCTCTTTTAACATTCATCCAGTGATTAACTTTTATCTTCAAGTGTATTCTCACTAGTGGGTCACACCATCACACATCACATGAATGGTTACGCTTCAATCCAATTTGCATGATCGAGGCGCTGCCACAACCTCGGTTCAATATCTCACTAGTTATCGAAGAATCTGATGTGCTCCAATCCTTCTGGCATGTACTCTAGGTTGGACTCTTCCTTCTGCTTCATGTTGTAACCGTGACCATAACCCAGGTCCTTCATGAGCCGAGTAGGGGCGTTCCTCAGGTGGAGGGGTACAGAGGGGTGAGGTCCCTGGTGGTCCGCGATGCACTGTTTGGCACGAGCCAAAGCGCTGTCTGCCTCCCTTGACTTGGGAGCTCTGGAACCACAAAGATGTTCTAATAAAATACAGCAAACTATTCTTTCAATGTTTTTAAAAGTAAATTCATAAACAGTACAATACTTTTGTAAAATATTGGGTATACTATTTCATCCTAAAACCTGCTAATTTACCTCTGGGTATACACACAACTAGTTATCAGCACATCCACAGGATACTGCAGGTTGAACTCACTTGCCTAATTTTGATATTTATTTTCATTTAGGTGTATTATCAACCAAAAGACAGACAGTAGACCTCCACCTACATATACATACGGCAAATATATTACCTTAAACATGCTCGTATAATATTATAAATAAAGAACTCTACAAAACAATTATAAATAAGCATACAGTAGCAATAAGAAGTACGGCTTATAGCTTTCGAACTAGGCCTACATGACGTTGACATAATTACTAGCGAAACGCTCTGTGCAATGAGGTGATGAGTGAGCATGTCCACGTCCACCAGTGGTGATGCGTCCGAGCATGCAAGACATGCAGTGCATAACCAACGGTTTAGCCGCGGTCGCTTAGCCGGCTCCCATTCCAACACCAAAGTTAAGCAACATTGGATTAGATCGGGAGGAAGGTGGGTGACTGCTCTCCTCCAAAACACTTGTTACCGTTGGTTAGAGCAGATTGGAGGGTTGGGATGTAAAGCCGATGGTCCCCTTGGTACTTTTCAAAAGGAGTCGGCTACATGCCAGTACCAGGCTTCCTCTCCTTCATTCCTCATCAATCATCACTCATCAATCACCTGCGTGGTATATTAGATGTGTACTAGTGGAACCTCGGTCCAATTTACATTAATGATTTATACTCTCCAACACAAATATTTTTATGTCAACTGTCTTTTAAAAAGGAAAAATGAAAGAAGCAGTTTTATTTGACATATACAGTACTTTAACGGGTTTTTGAAGAATACAGTGAAACTTCTTTATAACGAACTCTTGGGGAACAGATTATTATTTTGTTATAAAGATCATTTCTTTATAAAGATCGAACCTTAACATGTACAAGAACCTTTTGGGACCTCAAAATCAGTTTGTTATATAAATGATTTAGGTACATTTGTTATGAAGAAGTTTCACTGTAGCATATCCTGCGATCAAACCGTAACCTTGAAACTGGTTTAGGCCCACTGTTTCAACAAACACCTGATCGTCATTTCGCATTCGTGTTGTCAACTTGATCTCCGCCTAACGGAGGTTCGTCGAACGTCGACAAGAGAGTTAGCCGAGCCTCCGATAGGTGGAGATTTCTATGGCAGAGGTCTCAGCAATCAAGTAGACCTTGGAAACGAGGAAAACTAACAAGATGATGTAATTGTGGCACAATGAGAAAAGATTAATGTCGCTGCACAGTATGCTAAAATTTACCTTCGACTTAGCTCCCGACATCGACTTTTGATATTACGATACCCAGTTGACATAGAAAACTGCGTTGGATGGTTAAAAAAAAACAGGGATTCTGACAAAACACCAAGTTTAGTGGATCCGGACCCTGGTGTTATTAGGTGAAGATTTATCTTTTTAAAATACTTCCAAACGTCTTGAAACAAAGTCACATTCCCTATTGTCCGATTGAGTATTGACTGACATTGTAATAGACATTTTCAATCTGTACTGACCTTGCTAAGTAGATGGCGCACTGAGCCAGAAGTACATCACTCTCTGGCATTCCTAACAGTTGGCAGCCCTGCATCACTGACACAGCTAATGGGAGGGCAGCTGGGTCTGCCAAGCCAATGTCTTCACTTGCAGCCCGGACTAACCGCCTGGGGCAAAATTGGTCGAAATGGAAAAGAAAATAAGCTTATCTTAATATGGCATAGGCTAATGACAAATTGCATACAGCATCACAACACAATGGCATAAAGAGGGAGGAAAAAGAAGCGTGTCTCTACTGGTTGACCAGATCCAGCATGATGCTTTTTCTAAATAGCCAAATGTGGGCATTCAATAATAAGAAGAAGACTTTCAGAGCTGTGGTAGCAGTCTAGCAGTCTTGGGCATTATTCAAGAAACAATTTTAGTTGATAATAAAGATATTGATATTTGGCTGTCTTATATTTAAAGTTATATCAAATATCAGCATTTTTAAGCTACTCATGAGTAGAGGTGTTTGAAAATGGTTATGTATTTGTTCCTAAATTTAATTTCTTAAATGCAAAAAGTGGCGTTATGTTTTACTTTTTTTTTGCATTCCTCGCATTGAAAAACAGTGAAATAATCAGCAATATAATAATATGCAATAGGCCTATTGTAACATAAAACTGCGTCTTGCCCGCTGCCTGTGGCTACAAGATCGTGAACAGCAAATAAGCAGACATTTAACTTCGTGGATGTAAGGAATTTTGTTTTAATATTTACATTTTAAAATACCATAGGAGTTTTCATTTGAATATTGCAAATAGGCCAAACTAATAATTCCATTTTTTAGACTGACAATGTTCATATTTCAGTGTTAAACCCCAAAATCGTTTTACTCACAGAATTCGTTTAATTTTGCAATTTTATATCAAGTGCTATTGTCGTAGAATGTGGAGATAGGCCTATGTGGGGAAAAAAGATGCGATGCGTGAAATAACACATTTCGGTTTATCACACCTTGCAAAAAACAAACATCTGTACTTATGAGTCACCCAAAATTAAAAAATAAATATTTAAAAAATGTGTACTAGAAGGCCTACCGGGCAATAAAGCGTGGATCCTCCCCTCCTTCTATCATTCGTGTGATCCAATAGAGTGCAGCATTGTCATCCGATGCACGGATTGACTTGTGCACCGCGGAAATGATATCGTAGTGCTGATCACCCTTCCTGTCATATAGCAGGTGTGAGCGCTGTAACATCAATCACGGGTGAATGCAGGCCTACCAACACAAGTGATAAAAGTAGTAAAAGTGGCTTATGCATATGCAAGGCTGTATTATATCATTGTGTTCCTGCAATAGTCGTTTCACAGTTGTCAAGTTTTAAGAATCAATTCAATTTTATTCATATTGTTTACATAGATACAATTCTCATTTAGAAGGTAAATAATAAACAAATTTGTATATAAAGAACAATCTATAAGTATAATCTAAAAGAACAAATAACAGTAGGAGGCCCACACAATCCTAGGGGATTTGAGAATGGGAAATGAAAATGCATTTTAAATGTGAGCTTAACTAAACTAAACTAAACATATAATAGTCCCCTCCGTAATACATTTATAAATTCTCGATTTATTTAAAATAACTCATAAGTAGGTTATGTGTAGGTACAATAGTCAATAATTGAGGTGATGAAAAAGGTTTTAATAACTTATCATACCTTTACTCCATCTTTGATGTCCTTCAGTGTAATACACGCAGCACCAGTGTCTTTTGACTGAATGGACAGCTGCAAACTGTTGAGAGCAATACGAGCGTCACCGTCGCACATCTCTGCAAGCCACTGCACCGACTCCTTTTCAATGAGAATGCTGCACACAATAACAAACAGATTGTCAGTACTAAAACATTGTACAATAAGTAGACATTAGGAAAGTCAGACGATATGAAATTCCATATCGATAATCGTAACAACAATACAAAATTATCGCGATATATCGCGATAATATCGGCGCAAAAAAAGTATCGTCTCGATATTGCATTTTCAATTTTTATCGTGATATATCGCCGCGATATTATGAAATAAGAACTAGTACTACTTTTAACATTGCATTGCGGCATATGTGGGCGGAGGGGGGGGGGGGGGGGGAGGGTAGTGGCGAATGGTTTTCCTGCGGCTACATCGAAGGAGGGCACTCGGCGGCTGGTCGGTGATCGCTCGGCTAACGTTGAGCAGGCGTCAAATTCAAATATGAAATCAATTTGCCGCGATTATCGGGATATCGCACAGAATTTACACAGAATGTCGCGATAACATCGATATACGATATTTATCGATATGCGATTATTGTTGACATTCCTAGTAGACATACTTTTGATCCAAATTTAAATTTATATCTAATTACAGGGATGAGATAAAAATCCTCAAAATATATTTAATAGCCATCAACAAAATTCCTGGATACATAATTCTTTATTTTTTAAAATTTTATTTAGGACACATAATATGTAGGTACACAGTTAGCCTACATGTTTAATTATAAATACAATTTAGAACAGTTTTCATTGATTGATCGATTGAGATATTGCTGTTGATATTTTGTTTACATTTAGTTTTAGGCCAACATTACACTGTTACACATAACAAATACGATACATAAGTAAAACTCCAGTAAATTCCTAACATTCGCCAAATTATCCATCATAAAAGTTGTTTCCTGCAAAAGCATGACTCCCAAACTCTTTCACTCCCATGGTCCGAGTATCCTACCAAGATAGTGACTGAACTACTGTGTGTCTTGAAAGAACAATTTAGCTAGACCCAAGTAAAATTCACGATACAAAAAAAAACGAAACTGTAAGTTAGCTAATATTTGTATTCTTATCTGAAAGAAATGAGATGCGGTGCGGTGTTAGTGTGAATACTGAATAGAAGTGGCTTAAACCCCTAAAAATGATAATTGAGGACAAAAAGTCATGTCAGCATGCTAATTATGCAAATTTTTAACACGATTTGGAGCTTTAAGCGCGAAAATCACGAAATATCTGTGTATTCACAAAATAATACCAAAATAACAAACTTGTGTTACACTTACATATTGGCCCAAAATAAGTGTTGGTGTAAGAAAAAACGTGCAGAAGAATTTGAAATATAAAGGAAATCGATATGAAGTACTGTTTATTAACACGAATGTCTCGTCTTTATTTGAGTGATATTCTGAAATTTCATTATACAGTGTATAACGTTTTTTCTTTTTGCTTGTTATGGGCCTTATAAAAATAACACCACTATAATGCGAAATTTACATTTTGAGAAAACGAAATTTGGGAAAAAATAAATTATTTTGGGAGAGCTCTAATTAAACATTAGGTATTAGCCTATTAGGTTACCGGCTCTCTCTAGCTATTGATAAGGTTGCTAAGTGGTACGTAGGAAGGCTAAAATAATAAAGTACTTTTGGAAATAATAAGTGAAATAATAGTGAATATCAAAGTAGCCTACTGTGCATCTGAAGTTTAGGAAGAAATGCCACATTGTACATTGTTTGAAAGGCCTGTCCTAATCAACACATATAGTAATTTTGATTATAAAACTATAGAACAGAAATCTAGTACATACAGTATTAGGTTACCGGTAATTTCTTTGTCCTGCATATTACTGTGGTATAATTTGTAAACTTGAAACACATAACATTGATAGTGCATGCTTTGTAAGCTACTCTGCATGGATACATTTAGATGAATTTTTACTAGCAGTAAAATTAAAAACATAATTTTTAATTACAAACAAAAACATTGTAGGGCCTACAGTAAGCTTATTAAGTTATTAGTTATTGCACATTGTTATCAATAAATAAAGCTTTAACACATAATTTAATAAATCAAAGATGAATACTACTTATTAATATTTCATTACGAGATACCAAAGTACTGTATATTAATTTGCATTACATTGTTCCATCCCCTTTTTAGTCGGTAGTGTATATATCCTGCATCAATGCAGCTGTATACCGAAGTATCTTACACAAGCAGGAGCGGCTTTGTGCAGATGTACCTTGCTTCGTTGGCAGGTTCTGTTGCGGCATCTATGTTTCCCGACTCCACAACGCGAGCATTCAGAGTACCAAGGGCTCTCTCCAGGATTGCGACGAGTTGTTCCGTCCCGAGTTTCTCCAGGACGACAACCTTACAGCGACTGAGAAGCGCAGAATTGAGACTGAACGATGGATTCTCCGTGGTCGCACCAATCAGTGTCAAGGTCCCACTCTCCACGTGGGGCAAGAAAACGTCCTGATCCCAAACAAAGAGAAATGGAACCAACAGGACACAGGAGGCTTATATCAATATTGTTATATTATACTGTATCTATTCACACAGATGTTTATCTACATAGTAAAGATACACTTCTAAAGAGAGGAGAGTGCACAGTCTCATAGAAAAATAGTTAAAACAATATAACCTAATACAAATGTACCTACATAATAATATATGGCCTACCTTCAGAGTGATTTTTGAATCTCATACAATACAATAGGCAACGTAACGAAAAGTTTAACCCGGGACAAATTGCAAGAGATTTGTTTCTTAACTTTTCTTATGTAGAATATTGCGCTGAATAAGTCTACATAAAGTCTACCTAAAAAATAAGAAAGCAAATTCCATTATATTGTTTTATTTCAATTAATGGAAAATTTGATTTTTTCTACGTTTGAAGATAATTAGCATTTGTTTAATAATCCTCACACAAATAAAGATGTAGACTTCAATTTTGGTGCAAGATCTAATCTTCAAAGGGTACTAATTTTACCAAAGAGCAGCACTTACACACGCGTTAACTCCTCAGAAAACTAATCAATCGTAAATTTCAATAGAGAGCCACAGACCTTTCCTGTGTTGCAAAATCTATACAACGATGACTGACCGGGAGCTGATCAAGAATGTGCGAATGACACCTACTGCACTGAATGTATAGAAATGTGGCAACCCTGTAGCGCGCAGGTGGATAATATGAGGGGTGTCTACCCGCCAGACCCCACTTATTCTGCCTCAGTGGAGAGCAGCATATCCCGCATTACAACTAAATTGAAGTCTCCGTCTTTACTTAAGGAGCAGAAATGACACATACATATTATTGGGGAGGAAAATCAATTACACTGGGATAAAACCGAGCTTTAATCGAATTTGCATAATTTAAATCGAACATCTCATATCGAAAGTAACTAAATGGAACTAAAAAATAATAAAACATATTAACTAAACTCTCTTCAGTTTGGTAGGTATAGGTTGATAGCAATGCTAATTGTCGTACGAGTATGATTGAAAGTCTACCTCAAACATTTGATGGGAAAATACCTTAACTAAGGTTTAATTACAATTCCTCAAAAAATTCATCCCCCATATATCCCTTGCCCCCACTTTACGGCAGTAGGCCTATCATGCCTTGAGTGCTTGCCCCTCACCCTTGCCGCATAATAATCCAATCACCGACCACCCACGATACAAATGGAGATGTTGACACTTGGTGCAAGTGAGATACAACTCACCATTAACAATTTTTCACTCACCCATGGGCGAGTGGAATTATCGAGGGTTGGTGTATTGTATTGTATTGTATTTATTAGCATATTGATCTATATGTGATACATTGATATCAGAATTGTCAGATATCAGATGTGTAATGTGGTTATAATGTTCTAATCAGTTGCACAATGCTTGCACCTTGACTAGTACATGCTGGATATAGGGTTCTTTCAGCAATCAGTACAAGAGTTTAGGGGTCGAGATTAACTTTTTTTGGTAACAATAGTCCTCTAGTCCGAGAGCATTTTTACTAGTCCGCAATGAAATAGGCTATATTGAACGATTTTTGAATAAGAGGATTAGTTTAAATTAAAAGATTTATTTTGTGTAGCCTATATACTAAACGGAAAATTATTAGAAAGATACACCGAGATATACTGTCGTTTGGATTATCTGGACGCACCTTCGTAAAAATTAGTATAACTGTTGACTTGAATACATATATAGGCCTACACATACACTCGCCCATTAAGCTAGTGAAATTAGAATTTTACCAGCCCCAGGAAAGTTTCACTAGTCTGGGGCGAGCGGGCGAATGTTAATTTCGACCCCTGCATGAGTTGATTTTGTTTGATATGGTAGGCCTAAAGTCCATTGCGGGTAAAGAACGATCCCAGGTAACAAGAATTTCCCCTCCTCGCTACCACCTCCACTTGGCAGGGGCGAGAGTGCTTGCAATGCGTTGGAATGCGGTAGGCCGCATGACCCATTCATCCAGGTGTCATTGGTTACATTAGAATCAGAAAGCAATTTTTTGATGTAGGTAGTTAAAATGTTATTTCTTATTTATTTTCAAATATATGGAATAATCACGTAAATTTATATAAAATAAGCTTTGTATTTTAAAGATAGCATGAAAACTGCTGTAATTAGAGCAAGTTGTAACTTTAAGGTTACAATCAGATTAATCTCGTAAAATTAATATAAAATTAACTTATTATTTTAAAAATAACTTGAAAGCTGACAATTTTAAAGCAGTGGGGCTCATCATCATTATCATTTTTAGGCCAATTAATTAATTAAATTTACGTGATTATTCTGATCGTAGCCATAAAGTTACAACTTGCTCTAATTACGGCAGTTGTCAAGCTATTTTAAAAATACAAAGTTTACTTTATATTAATTTTACGTGATTATTCCATATATTTGAAAATGAGAAATTATAACATTTTAACAAGTACATCAAAAAATTGCTTTCTTAACAATGACACCTGGATGAATGGATGGGTCATGCGGCCTACCGCATTTCAACAACTCGCGAGCACTCACCCGTGCCAAGTGCACGGGTGAGGTTGGCACGGGTGAGGTAACGAGGAGTCCACGGAACATTTCTTGATACCTGGGATCGTTCTTTACCCGCAGTGGACTTAAGTTGTTTTCTCATTATAAAACAGTTAAAAATTCTACTGTGAATCTGACCTGTTGCAACTTGTTGAATCTATGAATCTCATCCATGAAGAGAATCGTTTGCCGCTTGAAGTTTCTCACATTACTAGCTACTTTGACGACTTCTTTTACATCGTTTATAGTGGCCATTGCAGCAGAGAGCTTGACGAACCTTACAGCCTGTTTGTGGTTGACGCATTGTGTTGCAATAATGTGGGCCAGCGTTGTCTAGAAACAAGATACAAAAAAATCAATGTCCACCAGTGAGTATGATTTCTTTAAATTAAATTGGATGAAGGCCCGGTTTTTCAATCGGTTAACGGGTTGTTAACAGGGCCTTTAGCTGATGGTCCGTAATCTGTAACCCAAAAAATCCTATGCAGATAACGGACCCAGCTAACGGCCCCGTTAATGACCAATTGAATAATTGGATGGAAATACACTTTACTTTTCTTGTTTGTTTTTAAATTCTTTGTTTTAAGTAAAAATTGACTTACCAGTAGACCTACATCAACACTAAAAATGCACAAACAATACTACCACATTGTTATTTCACATTGAGATATCACGCACATTCTGTGTTGAAGTTGAAGGGCTATGCTCATTTTGATATCTTCAACAAATAATAAATAAATAGGCTAAACATTAAACAAGCATTTGAGGAAATGCGTTTTACAGATTCTGATAGGAAGCACCACCTCACATGGTGTGTGCCCATTTTCAAAACTCCAAATCATGGTAACTTACTAGGCTAACTATAAAATGTTAATTGAACAAAATTTAAATCAATGATTTTTATTACAAAATCAAATAAGTTAACGAACACTGTTGTCAGTGTCATAAAAAAAACAGTGGTCAGTTCCAGAAACTAATTACAACATGTTGTACAGTCGTAAAATGAATACAAAAGTTGAGTAGGCCTTCATCGTTAACCAACAAATAATTGATAATGAATCAAATGTATTTAAAATTTATTTATTTATTTATAATACGGTAACCCATAATTTCGACTCCACGTTTTCTTTACATTATGCAAACAACAATAACAAAGAAAAAAAAGTGTTTACAATATTGTTTATCCAGCAAAATGTCAAGAAGAAATACCTTGCCACAGCCAGGAGGTCCCCACAATATCATGCTTGGAACATCCCTCTTTTCAAGTAAAGTACGCAGAACTTTGTCTTTTCCAAGGATGTGTTCTTGCCCTACAAACTGAGACAACTCAGATGGACGCATGCGCTCTGCAAGAGGAACGGATGAGTTAACATCTCTTGGTTTATCTTGTACCGTTGGTTCTTTAGTCACTTCAATAATATCTTCATTTCTTGAAAAACTGGATTCACCAATTTTGCTTCGTTTTGCTTGAGGACTAGGTCTAGGGCTGAGCTGTTGATCATTTGGTGTTTTGTTTTTTGCTGGCAAGTTATCGATTGCATTAAGAAAGATACACCTGTCTACATGTTGTTCTATTTCAGCTGTCGGAAAGGGTTTGTCACAAACAGGGCACGCACATGAACCTTTCGCTTGTCTTGGATCAGTTCCGTTAGAAGCCATTTTACTTAAACAAAAAACATATTTGCATATGAGTGTCTACATTTTGCACAAAATAACCCATGACTTACTAGGGGCTAGCCTAGGCCTAGGCCTACCTGAAGGCCAATGAAAAAGCAATAGATATATGTCAAGTAATAAACTAAGTTCAATTAATTATTTTACAACTATTTATGTATAATAGACTCTCTTTTTAAATATTTAATTAAGTCGTTGACCTCCCCAAAAACAGTGGAATAGACTCGGGAGGCTAGCTAGGGCCTAGCCTAGGCCTACCTGGGTTCTTTTATAGGTTAGGAAGGCGTAGGCCTATGTCAAAGATGACATGAGGCCTGCAACTTCACTGCGTTGAAAATCAACAGTCGAGATAATATACCTTATTCTAAGTTATCTATTGTGAAATTCAGGGAACACTTTACCTTTTCGTCACAACACCAAAAAATAAGACGTCCCAACAGGTGTCAACACTCAACATGTGTGTCCCCACTCCCCAGTCCCCACTGTTTAAATTCCACTGCCTTCTTTTTCAGCTTGTCCACTCCTAGCGCTTGATAACAAGTAGTATTTACCAAAGATTACAAACTAAACTAGGGTACTAACTCTATATTGTGTTGCATTTATTGTATCTAAGCCTCATGAAGTTTCGATTTTTGATCTTGGGTCTGCATAAAAGATGAAAATTAAATAAAAGTAAAGTAATCACGAGCATTTAATTAATGACAGATGACACCGGCGTGAAGTTAGCTCCCGGCTCCCGGCTCCCGGCTCTCAAGGTATTAGCCATAACCAACATAACAAGAAAAGTACCAAATCCGCTAATTGCAGAAAACAGGGAGCCAGAACGAAAGCAGGGAGCCAGAAGACCCAGAGTTCGGAAAGCATTAATGAAATGAACAATATTCATATAAAATCTACTTTGTAGTAGTCAAGACCTTTAATATACTTTTTACAGTTACATACAGAAGAAATGAATGACAAGTAATGAACAAAGTAATGAACGTAATCTTATTAAAACACACTTGATTAACACACACTTGATTTAATCACAGGCAGTGAAATGATATGCAACCTCCAGAAATATAATAATTATTATACACGACACTAAGGGATGTGATACACTTTCATAAAATAAATTCAGAATTTCTTGTGCACACTTAGTATACTCGTAAACCCTGGAAATATAGTCAGCTCCCAAGAAATATATAAATTAATTGCTGAACGTCCCTTACTTGTCCATCAACAAAACTAAGGGGGCTAAACATTTGCACAGTGCCATTCTTAAAATATATTCAGTATTTCTTGTGCACACTTACTATATTTGTAAACCCTGAAATATGGTCAGCTCTATAAGCATATATAAATTAATTGCTAAACGTCCCTTACTTGTCCATCAACAAAACTAAGGAGGACAACACCTATGCACAGTGCCATTCATAAAATATAATCAGTATTTCTTGTGCACACCGAGTATATTAAAAAAAAACTGGAAATATAGTCAGCTCCCAAGAAATATATAAATTAATTGCTGAACGATCCTTACTTGTCCATCAACAAAACTATAAGGGGGCAATACCTATGCACAGTGTCATTCATAAAATATATTCAGTATTTCTTGTGCACACTTAGTACATTCGTTAACCCTGGAAATATAGTCAGCTCCCAAGAAATATATTAATTAATTGCTGAACGACTCTTACTTGTCCATCAACGAAACAATAAGGGGCAATACATATGCACAGTGTCATTCATAAAACATATTCAATTTTTCTTGTGCACACTTAGTACACTCGTAAACCATGGAAATATAGTCAGCTCCCAAGAAATATATAAATTAATTGCTGAACGTCCCTTACTTGTCCATCAACAAAACTAAGGGGGACAAAACATTTGCATAGTGTCATTCATAAAATATATTCAGTATTTCTTGTGCACACTTACTATATTTGTAAACCCTGAAATATGGTCAGCTGTATAAGCATATATAAATTAATTGCTGAACGTCCCTTACTTGTCCATCAACGAAACTAAAGGGGACAACACCTATGCACAGTGTCATTCTCAAAACACATTCAGTATTTCTTGTGCACACTTAGTATATTCGTTAACCCTGTAAATATAGTCAGCTCCCAAGAAATATATTAATTAATTGCTGAAAGACCCTTACTTGTCCATCAACGAAACTAAAGGGGACAACACCTATGTACAGTGCCATTCATAAAATATATTCAGTGTTTCTTGTGCACACTTAGTACATTCGTTAACCCTGGGAATATAGTCAGCTCCCAAGAAATATATTAATTAATTGCTGAACGACCCTTACTTGTCCATCAACGAAACTAGAGAAGACAACACCTATGCACAGTATCATTCTCAAAACATATTCAGCATTTCTTGTGCACACTTAGTATATTCGTTAACCCTGAGAATATAGTCAGCTCCCAAGAAATATATTAATTAATTGCTGAACGACCCTTACTTGTCCATCAACAAAACTAAAGAAGACAACACCTATGTACAGTGCCATTCATAAAATATATTCAGTATTTCTTGTGCACACTTAGTACATTCGTTAACCCTGGGAATATAGTCAGCTCCCAAGAAATATATTAATTAATTGCTGAACGACCCTTACTTGTCCATCAACAAAAATAAAGGGGACAACACCTATGCACAGTGTCAATCTTAAAACATATTCAGTATTTCTTGTGCACACTTAGTACATTCGTTAACCCTGGAAATATAGTCAGCTCCCAAGAAATATATTAATTAATTGCTGAACGACCCTTACTTGTCCATCAACAAAACTATAAGGGGCAATACATATGCACAGTATTATTCATAAAACATATTCAGTATTTCTTGTGCACACTTAGTACATTCGTAAACCCTGGAAATATAGTCAGCTCCCAAGAAATATATTAATTAATTGCTGAACGACCCTTACTTGTCCATCAACAAAACTAAAGATGACAACACCTATGCACAGTGTCATTCATAAAACATATTCAGTATTTCTTGTGCACACTTAGTACATTCGTTAACCCTGTAAATATATTCAGCTCCCAAGAAATGTATTAATTAATTGCTGAACGACCCTTACTTGTCCATCAACGAAACTATAAGGGGCAATACATATGCACAGTCTCATTCATAAAACATATTCAGTATTTCTTGTGCACACTTAGTACATTCGTTAAACCTGTAAATATAGTCAGCTCCCAAGAAATATATTAATTAATTGCTGAACGACCCTTACTTGTCCATCAACGAAACTATAAGAGGCAATACATATGCACAGTCTCATTCATAAAACATATTCAGTATTTCTTGTGCACACTTAGTACATTCGTTAACCCTGTAAATATAGTCAGCTCCCAAGAAATATATTAATTAATTGCTGAACGACCCTTACTTGTCCATCAACGAAACTATAGGGGACAACACCTATGTACAGTGCCATTCATAAAATATATTCAGTATTTCTTGTGCACACTAGGTACATTCGTAAACCCTGGGAATATAGTCAGCTCCCAAGAAATATATTAATTAATTGCTGAACGACCCTTACTTGTCCATCAACAAAACTATAAGGGGCAATACATATGCACAGAATCATTCATAAAACATATTCAGTATTTCTTGTGCACACTTAGTACATTCGTAAACCCTGGAAATATAGTCAGCTCCCAAGAAATATATTAATTAATTGCTGAACGACCCATACTTGTCCATCAACAAAATTAAAGGGGCAATACATATGCACAGTATCATTCATAAAACATATTCAGTATTTCTTGTGCACACTTAGTACATTCGTAAACCCTGGAAATATAGTCAGCTCCCAAGAAATATATTAATTAATTGCTGAACGACCCTTACTTGTCCATCAACGAAACTATAAGGGGCAATACATATGCACAGTCTCATTCATAAAACATATTCAGTATTTCTTGTGCACACTTAGTACATTCGTTAAACCTGTAAATATAGTCCGCTCCCAAGAAATATATTAATTAATTGCTGAACGACCCTTACTTGTCCATCAACGAAACTATAAGAGGCAATACATATGCACAGTCTCATTCATAAAACATATTCAGTATTTCTTGTGCACACTTAGTACATTCGTTAACCCTGTAAATATAGTCAGCTCCCAAGAAATATATTAATTAATTGCTGAACGTCCCTTACTTGTCCATCAACGAAACTATAAGGGACAATACATATGCACAATGTCATTCATAAAACATATTCAGTATTGCTTGTGCACACTTAGTACATTCGTTAACCCTGTAAATATAGTCAGCTCCAAAGAAATATATTAATTAATTGCTGAACGACCCTTACTTGTCCATCAACGAAACTGAAGAAGACAACACCTATGTACAGTGCCATTCATAAAATATATTCAGTATTTCTTGTGCACACTAGGTACATTCGTAAACCCTGGGAATATAGTCAGCTCCCAAGAAATATATTAATTAATTGCTGAACGACCCTTACTTGTCCATCAACAAAACTATAAGGGGCAATACATATGCACAGTATCATTCATAAAACATATACAGTATTTCTTGTGCACACTTAGTACATTCGTAAACCCTGGAAATATAGTCAGCTCCCAAGAAATAACTTAATTAATTGCTGAACGACCCATACTTGTCCATCAACAAAACTAAAGGGGCAATACATATGCACAGAATCATTATAAAACATATTCAGTATTTCTTGTGCACACTTAGTACATTCGTAAACCCTGGAAATATAGTCAGCTCCCAAGACATATATTAATTAATTGCTGAACGACCCTTACTTGTCCATCAACAAAACTTTAAGGGGCAATACCTATGCACAGTGCCACTAATAAAACATATTCAGTACTTCTTGTGCACACTTAGTTCATTCGTAAACCCTGGAAATATAGTCAGCTCCCAAGAAATATATTAATTAATTGCTGAACGACCCTAACTTGTCCATCAACAAAACTATAAGGGGCAATACATATGCACAGTATCATTCATAAAGCATATACAGTATTTCTTGTGCACACTTAGTACATTCGTTAACCCTGGAAATATAGTCAGCTCCCAAGAAATATATTAATTAATTGCTGAACGACCCTTACTTGTCCATCAACAAAACTAAAGGGGACAACACCTATGCACAGTATCATTCATAAAACATAATCAGTATTTCTTGTGCACACTTAGTACATTCGTTAACCCTGTAAATATAGTCAGCTCCCAAGAAATATATTAATTAATTGCTGAACAACCCTTTCTTGTCCATCAACGAAACTGTAAGGGGCACTACATATGCACAGTCTCATTCATAAAACATATTCAGTATTTCTTGTGCACACTTAGTACATTTGTTAACCCTGTAAATATAGTCAGCTCCCAAGAAATATATTAATTAATTGCTGAACGACCCATACTTGTCCATCAACAAAACTATAAGGGGCACTACATATGCACAGTCTCATTCATAAAACAAATTCAGTATTTCTTGTGCACACTTAGTACATTTGTTAACCCTGTAAATATAGTCAGCTCCCAAGAAATATATTAATTAATTGCTGAACGACCCTAACTTGTCCATCAACAAAACTATAAGGGGCAATACATATGCACAGTATCATTCATAAAGCATATACAGTATTTCTTGTGCACACTTAGTACATTCGTTAACCCTGGAAATATAGTCAGCTCCCAAGAAATATATTAATTAATTGCTGAACGACCCTTACTTGTCCATCAACAAAACTAAAGGGGACAACACCTATGCACAGTATCATTCATAAAACATATTCAGTATTTCTTGTGCACACTTAGTACATTCGTTAACCCTGTAAATATAGTCAGCTCCCAAGAAATATATTAATTAATTGCTGAACAACCCTTTCTTGTCCATCAACGAAACTGTAAGGGGCACTACATATGCACAGTCTCATTCATAAAACATATTCAGTATTTCTTGTGCACACTTAGTACATTTGTTAACCCTGTAAATATAGTCAGCTCCCAAGAAATATATTAATTAATTGCTGAACGACCCATACTTGTCCATCAACAAAACTATAAGGGGCACTACATATGCACAGTCTCATTCATAAAACAAATTCAGTATTTCTTGTGCACACTTAGTACATTCGTTAACCCTGGAAATATAGTCAGCTCCC
Source organism: Isoperla grammatica (assembly GCA_945910005.1). Lineage (NCBI taxonomy): Eukaryota > Metazoa > Arthropoda > Insecta > Plecoptera > Perlodidae > Isoperla > Isoperla grammatica. The sequence continues at coordinate 100,442,006 of OX246737.1, forward strand.
AAGAAATATATTAATTAATTGCTGAACGACCCTCACTTGTCCATCAACAAAACTATAAGGGGCAATACCTATGCACAGTGCCATTCATAAAACATATTCAGTATTTCTTGTGCACACTTAGTACATTCGTAAACCCTGGAAATATAGTCAGCTCCCAAGAAATATATTAATTAATTGCTGAACGACCCTAACTTGTCCATCAACAAAACTATAAGGGGCAATACATATGCACAGTTTCATTCATAAAACATCTTCAGTATTTCTTGTGCAAACTTAGTTCATTCGTAAACCCTGGAAATATAGTCAGCTCCCAAGAAATATATTAATTAGTTGCTGAACGACCCTTACTTGTCCATCAACAAAACTAAAAGGGACAACACCTATGCACAGTGTCATTCATAAAACATATTCAGTATTTCTTGTGCACACTTAGTACATTCGTAAACCCTGGAAATATAGTCAGCTCCCAAGAAATATATAAATTAATTGCTGAACGACCCTTACTTGTCCATCAACAAAACTATAAGGGGCAATACATATGCACAGTATCATTCATAAAACATATTCAGTATTTCTTGTGCACACTTGGTACATTCGTAAACCCTGGAAATATAGTCAGCTCCCAAAAAAATATTTTAATTAATTGCTGAACGACCCTTACTTGTCCATCAACAAAACTAAAGAAGACAACACCTATGCACAGTGTCATTCATAAAACATATTCGGTATTTCTTGTGCACACTTAGTACATTCGTTAACCCTGTAAATATATTCAGCTCCCAAGAAATATATTAATTAATTGCTGAACGACCCTTACTTGTCCATCAACACAACTATAAGGGGCAATACATATGCACAGTCTCATTCATAAAACATATTCAGTATTTCTTGTGCACACTTAGTACATTCGTTAAACCTGTAAATATAGTCCGCTCCCTAGAAATATATTAATTAATTGCTGAACGACCCTTACTTGTCCATCAACGAAACTATAAAAGGCAATACATATGCACAGTCTCATTCATAAAACATATTCAGTATTTCTTGTGCACACTTAGTACATTCGTTAACCCTGTAAATATAGTCAGCTCCCAAGAAATATATTAATTAATTGCTGAACGTCCCTTACTTGTCCATCAACGAAACTATAAGGGACAATACATATGCACAATGTCATTCATAAAACATATTCAGTATTGCTTGTGCACACTTAGTACATTCGTTAACCCTGTAAATATAGTCAGCTCTCAAGAAATATATTAATTAATTGCTGAACGACTCATACTTGTCCATCAACGAAACTGAAGAAGACAACACCTATGTACAGTGCCATTCATAAAATATATTCAGTATTTCTTGTGCACACTAGGTACATTCGTAAACCCTGGGAATATAGTCAGCTCCCAAGAAATATATTAATTAATTGCTGAACGACCCTCACTTGTCCATCAACAAAACTATAAGGGGCAATACATATGCACAGTATCATTCATAAAACATATACAGTATTTCTTGTGCACACTTAGTACATTCGTAAACCCTGGAAATATAGTCAGCTCCCAAGAAATATATTAATTAATTGCTGAACGACCCATATTTGTCCATCAACAAAACTAAAGGGGCAATACATACGCACAGTATCATTATAAAACATATTCAGTACTTCTTGTGCACACTTAGTACATTCGTAAACCGTGGAAATATAGTCAGCTCCCAAGAAATATATTAATTAATTGCTGAACGACCCTAACTTGTCCATCAACAAAACTATAAGGGGCAATACATATGCACAGTATCATTCATAAAGCATATTCAGTATTTCTTGTGCACACTTAGTACATTCGTAAACCCTGGAAATATAGTCAGCTCCCAAGAAATATATAAATTAATTGCTGAACGACCCTTACTTTTCCATCAACAAAACTAAAGGGGACAACACCTATGCACAGTGTCATTCATAAAACATATTCAGTATTTCTTGTGCACACTTAGTACATTCGTAAACCCTGGAAATATAGTCAGCTCCCAAGAAATATATTAATTAATTGCTGAACGACCCTTACTTGTCCATCAACAAACCTAAAGGGGACAACACCTATGCACAGTATCATTCATAAAACATATTCAGTATTTCTTGTGCACACTTAGTACATTCGTTAACCCTTTAAATATAGTCAGCTCCCAAGAAATATATTAATTAATTGCTGAACAACCCTTTCTTGTCCATCAACGAAACTGTAAGGGGCACTACATATGCACAGTCTCATTCATAAAACATATTCAGTATTTCTTGTGCACACTTAGTACATTTGTTAACCCTGTAAATATAGTCAGCTCCCAAGAAATATATTAATTAATTGCTGAACGACCCATACTTGTCCATCAACAAAACTATAAGGGGCACTACATATGCACAGTCTCATTCATAAAACAAATTCAGTATTTCTTGTGCACACTTAGTACATTCGTTAACCCTGCAATTATAGTCAGCTCCCAAGAAATATATTAATTAATTGCTGAACGACCCTTACTTGTCCATCAACGAAACTATAAGGTGCAATACATATGCACAGTGTCATTCATAAAACATATTCAGTATTTCTTGTGCACACTTAGTACATTCGTAAACCCAGGAAATATAGTCAGCTACCAAGAAATATATAAATTAATTGCTGAACGACCCTTACTTGTCCATCAACGAAACTAACGGGGACAATACATATGCACAGTGCCATTCATAAAAATATATTCAGTATTTCTTGTGCTTACCTAGTATATTCAAAAACCCTGGAAATATAGTCAGCTCCCAAGAAATATATAAATTAATTGCTGAACGACCCTGTCTTGTCCATCAACGAAACTAAGGGGGACAATACATATGCACAGTGCCATTCATAAAATGTATTCAGTATTTCTTGTGCACACCTAGTATATTCAAAAACCCTGAAAATATAGTCAACTCCCAAGAAATATATAACTTAATTGCTGAACGTCCCTTACTTATCCATCAACGAAACTAAAGGGGACAAATATACACAGTGCCATTCATAAAATATATTCAGAATTTCTTGTGAACACTTAGTACACTCGTAAACCCTGGAAATAAAGTCAGGTCCCAAGAAATATATAAATTAATTGCTGAACGACCCTTACTTGTCCATCAACGCAACTAAAGGGGGACACACATATGCACAGTGCCATTCACGAAAAATATTCAGTATTTCTTGTGCACACCTAGTATATTCAAAAACCCTGAAAATATAGTCAGCTCCCAAGAAATATATTAATTAATTGCTGAACGACCCTTTCTTGTCCATCAACGCAACTAAAGGGGGACAAAACATATGCACAGTGCCATATTCGAAAAATATTCAGTATTTCTTGTGCACACTTAGTACATTCGTAAACCCTGAAATATAGTCAGCTTCAAAAAAATTTATAAATTAATTGCTGAACGACCCTTACTTGTCCATCAACAAAACTAAGGGGGACAATACATATGCACAGTGCCATTCATAAAACATATTTAGTGTTTCTTAGGTATTGTTATCCTTAGTTTTGTTGATGGACAAGTAAGGGTCGTTCAGCAATTAATAAATATATTTTCTGGCAGCTGACTATATTCCCATGGTTTACGAATGTACTAAGTGTGCACAAGAAATACTGAATATTTTTTATGAATGAGACTGTGTATATGTAGTGTCCCCCTATAATTCGTTGATGGACAAGTAAGGGTCGTACAGCAATTATTAAATATATTTCTTGGGAGCTGACAATATTACCATGGTTTACGAATGTACTAAGTGTGCACAAGAAAAGCAGAATATATTTTATGAATGACACTGTGCATAGGTATTGTCCTCCCTTGTTTCGTTGATGGACAAGTAAGGGTCGTTCAGCAATTAATAAATATATTTCTTGGGAGCTGACTATATTCCCATGGTTTACGAATATACTAGGTGTGCACAAGAAAAAGTGAATATATTTTATGAATGAGACTGTGCATATGTATTGTCCCCCTTAGTTTCGTTGATGGACAAGTAAGGGTCGTTCAGCAATTAATAAATATATTTCTTGGGAGCTGACTATATTCCCATGGTTTACGCATATACTAGGTGTGCACAAGAAAAAGTGAATTTATTTTATGAATGACACTGTGCATATGTATTGTCCCCCTTAGTTTCGTTGATGGACAAGTAAGGGTCGTACAGCAATTATTAAATATATTTCTTGGGAGCTGACAATATTACCATGGTTTACGAATGTACTAAGTGTGCACAAGAAAAGCAGAATATATTTTATGAATGACACTGTGCATAGGTATTGTCCTCCCTTGTTTCGTTGATGGACAAGTAAGGGTCGTTCAGCAATTAATAAATATATTTCTTGGGAGCTGACTATATTCCCATGGTTTACGAATATACTAGGTGTGCACAAGAAAAAGTGAATATATTTTATGAATGAGACTGTGCATATGTATTGTCCCCCTTAGTTTCGTTGATGGACAAGTAAGGGTCGTTCAGCAATTAATAAATATATTTCTTGGGAGCTGACTATATTCCCATGGTTTACGCATATACTAGGTGTGCACAAGAAAAAGTGAATTTATTTTATGAATGACACTGTGCATAGGTATTGTCCTCCCTTGTTTCGTTGATGGACAAGTAAGGGTCGTTCAGCAATGAATAAATAAATTTCTTGGGAGCTGACTATATTCCCATGGTTTACGAATATACTAGGTGTGCACAAGAAAAAGTGAATATATTTTATGAATAATACTGTGCATATGTAGTGTCTCCCTTAGTTTTGTTGATGGACAAGTAAGGGTCGTTCAGCAATTAAAAAATAAATTTCTTGGGAGCTGACTATATTCCCATGGTTTACGAATATACTAGGTGTGCACAAGAAAAAGTGAATATATTTTATGAATAATACTGTGCATTTGTAGTGTCCCCTTTAGTTTCGTTGATGGACAAGTAAGGGTCGTTCAGCAATTAATAAATATATTTCTTGGGAGCTGACTATATTCCCATGGTTTACGAATGTGCTAAGTGTGCACAAGAAAAAGTGAATATATTTTATGAATGACACTGTGCATAGGTATTGTCCTCCCTTGTTTCGTTGATGGACAAGTAAGGGTCGTTCAGCAATTAATAAATATATTTCTTGGGAGCTGACTATATTCCCATGGTTTACGAATGTGCTAAGTGTGCACAAGAAAAAGTGAATACATTTTATGAATAGCACTGTGCATATGTAGTGTCTCCCTTAGTTTCGTTGATGGACAAGTAAGGGTCGTTCAGCAATTAATAAATATATTTCTTGGGAGCTGACTATATTCCCATGGTTTACGAATGTGCTAAGTGTGCACAAGAAAAAGTGAATATATTTTATGAATGACACTGTGCATAGGTATTGTCCTCCCTTGTTTCGTTGATGGACAAGTAAGGGTCGTTCAGCAATTAATAAATATATTTCTTGGGAGCTGACTATATTCCCATGGTTTACGAATGTGCTAAGTGTGCACAAGAAAAAGTGAATACATTTTATGAATAGCACTGTGCATATGTAGTGTCTCCCTTAGTTTCAGTGATGGACAAGTAAGGGTCGTTCCGCAATTAATAAATATATTTCTTGGGAGCTGACTATATTCCCATGGTTTACGAATGTGCTAAGTGTGCACAAGATTAAGTGAATACATTTTATGAATAGCACTGAGCATATGTAGTGTCTCCCTTAGTTTCGTTGATGGACATGTAAGGGGCGTTCAGCAATTAATAAATATATTTCTTGGGAGCTGACTATATTCCCATGGTTTACGAATGTGCTAAGTGTGCACAAGATAAAGTGAATACCTTTTATGAATAGCACTGTGCATATGTAGTGTCTCCCTTAGTTTCGTTGATGGACAAGTAAGGGTCGTTCAGCAATTAATAAATATATTTCTTGGGAGCTGACTATATTCCCATGGTTTACGAATGTGCTAAGTGTGCACAAGAAAAAGTGAATACATTTTATGAATAGCACTGTGCATATATAGTGTCTCCCTTAGTTTCGTTGATGGACAAGTAAGGGTCGTTCAGCAATTAATAAATATATTTCTTGGGAGCTGACTATATTCCCATGGTTTACGAATGTGCTAAGTGTGCACAAGATAAAGTGAATACATTTTATGAATAGCACTGTGCATATGTAGTGTCTTCCTTAGTTTCGTTGATGGACAAGTAAGGGGCGTTCAGCAATTAATAAATATATTTCTTGGGAGCTGACTATATTCCCATGGTTTACGAATGTGCTAAGAGTGCACAAGAAAAAGTGAATACATTTTATGAATAGCACTGTGCATATGTAGTGTCTCCCTGTAATTCGTTGATGGACAAGTAAGGGTCGTTCAGCAATTAATAAATATATTTCTTGGGAGCTGACTATATTCCCATGGTTTACGAATGTGCTAAGTGTGCACAAGAAAAAGTGAATACATTTTATGAATAGCACTGTCCATATGTATTGTCTCCCTTAGTTTCGTTGATGGACAAGTAAGGGTCGTTCAGCAATTAATAAATATATTTCTTGGGAGCTGACTATATTCCCATGGTTTACGAATGTGCTAAGTGTGCACAAGAAAAAGTGAATACATTTTATGAATAGCACTGTGCATATGTAGTGTCTCCCTTAGTTTCGTTGATGGACAAGTAAGGGTCGTTCAGCAATTAATAAATATATTTCTTGGGAGCTGACTATATTCCCATGGTTTACGAATATACTAGGTGTGCACAAGAAAAAGTGAATATATTTTATGAATAATTCTGTGCATATGTAGTGTCTCCCTTAGTTTCGTTGATGGACAAGTAAGGGTCGTTCAGCAATTAATAAATATATTTCTTGGGAGCTGACTATATTCCCATGGTTTACGAATGTGCTAAGTGTGCACAAGAAAAAGTGAATACATTTTATGAATAGCACTGTGCAAAACCAGTGTCTCCCTTAGTTTCGTTGATGGACAAGTAAGGGTCGTTCAGCAATTAATAAATATATTTCTTGGGAGCTGACTATATTCCCATGGTTTACGAATGTGCTAAGTGTGCACAAGAAAAAGTGAATACATTTTATGAATAGCACTGTGCATAACCAGTGTCTCCCTTAGTTCCGTTGATGGACAAGTAAGGGTCGTTCAGCAATTAATAAATATATTTCTTGGGAGCTGACTATATTCCCATGGTTTACGAATGTGCTAAGTGTGCACAAGAAAAAGTGAATACATTTTATGAATGGCACTTTGCATATGTAGTGTCTCCCTTAGTTTCGTTGATGGACAAGTAAGGGGCGTTCAGCAATTAATAAATATATTTCTTGGGAGCTGACTATATTCCCATGGTTTACGAATGTGCTAAGTGTGCACAAGAAAAAGTGAATACATTTTATGAATAGCACGGTGCATATGTAGTGTCTCCCATAGTTTCGTTAATGGACAAGTAAGGGTCGTTCAGCAATTAATAAATATATTTCTTGGGAGCTGACTATATTCCCATGGTTTACGAATATACTAGGTGTGCACAAGAAAAAGTGAATATATTTTATGAATGGCACTGTGCATAGGTATTGTCCTCCCTTGTTTCGTTGATGGACAAGTTAGGGTCGTTCAGCAATTAATAAATATATTTCTTGGGAGCTGACTATATTCCCATGGTTTACGAATATACTAGGTGTGCACAAGAAAAAGTGAATATATTTTATAAATGACACTGTGCATAGGTATTGTCTTCCCTTGTTTCGTTGATGGACAAGTAAGGGTCGTTCAGCAATTAATAAATATATTTCTTGGGAGCTGACTATATTCCCATGGTTTACGAATATACTTGGTGTGCACAAGAAAAAGTGAATATATTTTATGAATGAGACTGTGCATTTGTATTGTCCCCCTTAGTTTCGTTGATGGACAAGTAAGGGTCGTTCAGCAATTAATAAATATATTTCTTGGGAGCTGACTATATTCCCATGGTTTACGAATATACTAGGTGTGCACAAGAAAAAGTGAATATAATTTATGAATGACACTGTGCATAGGTATTGTCCTCCCTTGTTTCGTTGATGGACAAGTAAGGGTCGTTCAGCAATTAATAAATAAATTTCTTGGGAGCTGACTATATTCCCATGGTTTACGAATATACTAGGTGTGCACAAGAAAAAGTGAATATATTTTATGAATAGTACTGTGCATATGTAGTGTCTCCCTTAGTTTCGTTGATGGACAAGTAAGGGTCGTTCAGCAATTAATAAATATATTTCTTGGGAGCTGACTATATTCCCATGGTTTACGAATGTGCTAAGTGTGCACAAGATAAAGTGAATACATTTTAAGAATAGCACTGTGCATATGTATGTCTTCCTTAGTTTCGTTGATGGACAAGTAAGGGGCGTTCAGCAATTAATAAATATATTTCTTTGGAGCTGACTATATTCCCATGGTTTACGAATGTGCTAAGTGTGCACAAGAAAAAGTGGATACATTTTATGAATAGCACTGTGCATATGTAGTGTCTCCCTGTGTTTCGTTGATGGACAAGTAAGGGTCGTTCAGCAATTAATAAATATATTTCTTGGGAGCTGACTATATTCCCATGGTTTACGAATGTGCTAAGTGTGCACAAGAAAAAGTGAATACATTTTATGAATAGCACTGTCCATATGTAGTGTCTCCCTTAGTTTCGTTGATGGACAAGTAAGGGTCGTTCAGCAATTAATAAATATATTTCTAGGGAGCTGACTATATTCCCATGGTTTACGAATGTGCTAAGTGTGCACAAGAAAAAGTGAATACATTTTATGAATAGCACTGTGCATATGTAGTGTCTCCCTTAGTTTCGTTGATGGACAAGTAAGGGTCGTTCAGCAATTAATAAATATATTTCTTGGGAGCTGACTATATTCCCATGGTTTACGAATGTGCTAAGTGTGCACAAGAAAAAGTGAATACATTGTATGAATAGCAATGTGCATATGTAGTGTCTCCCTGTGTTTCGTTGATGGACAAGTAAGGGTAGTTCAGCAATTAATAAATATATTTCTTGGGAGCTTACTATATTCCCATGGTTTACGAATGTGCTAAGTGTGCACAAGAAAAAGTGAATACATTTTATGAATAGCACTGTCCATATGTAGTGTCTCCCTTAGTTTCGTTGATGGACAAGTAAGGGGCGTTCAGCAATTAATAAATATATTTTTTGGGAGCTGACTATATTCCCATGGTTTACGAATGTGCTAAGTGTGCACAAGAAAAAGTGAATACATTTTATGAATAGCACTGTGCATATGTAGTGTCTCCCTTAGTTTCGTTGATGGACAAGTAAGGGTCGTTCAGCAATTAATAAATATATTTCTTGGGAGCTGACTATATTCCCATGGTTTACGAATGTGCTAAGTGTGCACAAGAAAAAGTGATCACATTTTATGAATAGCACTGTTCATATGTAGTGTCTCCCGTAGTTTCGTTGATGGACAAGTAAGGGTCGTTCAGCAATTAATAAATATATTTATTGGGAGCTGACTATATTCCCATGGTTTACGAATGTGCTAAGTGTGCACAAGAAAAAGTGAATACATTTTATGAATAGCACTGTGCATATGTAGTGTCTCCCGTAGTTTCGTTGATGGACAAGTAAGGGTCGTTCAGCAATTAATTTATATATTTCTTGGGAGCTGACTATATTTCTTGGGTCTACGAATTTACTAAGTGTGCACAAGAAATACTGAATATATTTCATGAATGGCACTGTGCATATGTATTGCCCCTTATAGTTTCGTTGATGGACAAGTAAGGGTCGTTCAGGAATTAATTAAATATTTTTATGGAGCTGACTATATTTCAAAGGCTTGTGAAAAACAGAGTGTGCACAAGGTAAAGTGAATGCATATTTTTAATCTTAATTTTTTGGGTTCGACATATATCGACATATAAGGCTTTTAGCAATTAATTTAAATATTTCCAGTGAGCTGACTATATTTTAAGGGCTTGTGAATAATCTAAGTGTACACAAGAAATATCAATACCAAGTTTATTAGACCCCTCGATGTAACAAAATTACTTATTATCATCCTCGTCATAAATATACAGATAAATAAGATGGACAAATATACTGATAAATAATATACCAGGTAGATAAAGTTAAAATAAATACAGATAATACAGATAATACAGATAGATATTATACAGATAATAAGAATACAATTTGGAAAATGTGGACATATTTTATGAGCGATGTCGTTATACAAGCAAATATATAGAGACAAATAAAGTTTATAAATACAGATAATAAAAACTGGGAATATATTTCATGAATGAATTCGCCGGAGACGGACATGAAAGGGTCGTCGGGCTCCCGCACCAATGTTGTTAATGGGATTAGCGTCATTTTTTATTTCATGTTGGTCTAATTGGATATTTTGGGAGCCGGGAGCTGGGAGCCGGGAGCCAACTTCACACCAGTCTTTCACCAGCTGGGTGGGTGTCGCAGGTTTCTGGGTCAACGAACTTGACTTAACGCTGCATATAATGACGTGTCTGAAGAGTTTAGAATCTGAGGTGTTAAATAGAAATTCTCACGTTTGTTGTTTGTTCTCAGCTACATAGGTCCAACTTTCGGTAGGTTAGAATATACGATAAATGTATTTGGCTGGTAGGCCTACTGCCGCCCGTGCTGTGCAGCCTGTTTATAACCTCAAAATTAATTTTGTACGTCGTTAATTTCGTTATTTATCTATAACGGTAGGCCTCGGCGTCATAAGAAAATGGTAAAGGATAAATCAACCGAAAAAAGACAAGTCCAAGAAGAGATTGACTTTCACAAACGTACCTGTGGTTTAAAAGAAGATTCATTTCGTTTGGAGAAACTTTCAAACATTTTCCCATTGTTTTCCCAGAAGATGAAGGTAAGCCACATTACACACAAACACCAGACGTTCAATCGTGATGGCGAAGAAAGGTCTAGGACTAGTCCCCTAGCCCCTAGGTTATTTGTTGTTCAAGCGTGAAACAGTTTCTTTTCTACGTACCTACATCCTTTTCTTCTTCCAACCGCTTGTTGTAGGCTAAGCCTACCCTAATGGTATGGTAATAGGTCATATGACCAAATGGTCAAGGACGTCGTTGTAAAATATCATTCATTCTTTTGTTTTCAGGGAGAGAAGACAAAAGAGGACCATCAAGTAAAGCAGAGGCCACCCGTTGCTCCCAGCAATGACTTTAACAGACCAAGACAGCTTGCTTCCACTATTAGCATAAACATTGAATTAGACTTCGTGGCCTTGCTACTCTTCAGTGTCGGCCTTGCCACCAGGTTCTACAAGCTTGTAGAGCCTCGCAGCATTGTGTGAGTTTTATGAGTAAAATTTTTAGAGATAACTTAACGGCCTAGGCCCTACAGGTGTTTTTTTAAAATATTATTCCACTTAAATAATAACGTAGCCTATTCGACTTAGGCCTATGAGAATGACAACTGTCTTCAGACAACATTAAAAAACTACAGAGTTGCGTAAGTTACTTTTAAAAAGGAACTTTTAAAAAGTTAAGTTACTTGCCTTTAAAAGTAACTTTTAAACGTTAAAAGTTCCTTGTTGGAAAAAGTAACTAAAAGTTACTTTGAAAATTAAAAGTTACTTTAAAAGTTACTTTAAAAGTTACTTTTAGAAAATTTAGATGGGAAATTTTGATAATATTGCTTTCAAGTTTCATTCAACCCGCTAATCCTTGCTGGCGGGCGCCGGGCGGAGTATGTCGGAAATCATTAGAACAGCAGCCTGAGTTTTGTAAAGACTAACAGTGAATAGGAAGTCAAAATTGGACATGTCAACAAAAGAGCCGAAGGTATGGATGGACCTCCTAAGCGCGTTAAAGTTTTCACGGCCATCGAACATTCAGCATGCTACGTTTATTACAATAATACATCCACTAATCCATTTCCCAAATACTACTACGAACTATAACGTCTGCCGGCCACCTTCGATAATGGTGTGAGGTCCTAGCAAAGCAGTGTTGCTCACACAAAGAAATAACATCCACTTATGTTTATTGGTTGTCACTCAGTTCCCATTCAACCTATTTAGCCGGCTGCTGCTGGAATGGTTTCCAAAGGATACAGTTATGTATGAATTCTAGGAATGGGAGGGGGGGGGGGGGGTCGAAGATTTTTGACCGGAACAGCCGCAATACGAGTGTTTTGCTGTTGGTACATTTAAAAAACCATAGGCTGTTTCAAAAGTAACTTTTCATTTTTTTTTTAAAGTTCCTTATCAATAGTAACTTTCAAAGTTAAAAGTTACTGTCGAGGAAAAAGTAACTAGTTAGCCTAAAAGTTACCGACAAAGTAACGCGTTACAAGTAACGCGTTACTTTCAAAAAGTTACTACTCAACTCTGAAAAACTATAGGGGAACATGCTGTACCTTGGACATATTCGTACCTTGGACCACTCAAGATATCTCTGCCATCTAGTGAAAAATAAATGAACTAAAAATGTCTAGTGTTAAGTTATACCACTAGGTGTCAGCCTATCTACAGCTGTGATGGTGGCATCAAGCCTAGGACCAGAGAAAAAATATTTTGTGTTTTAAGCAATTTGAAGTAAGTATTTCACTCCTACTGAATATACTCTTTAAAGCCTAAAATATCAGTTTGCTGCCTAGAAAATTTGATAAGCTTATAAAGCATTACTTCAGGTATCATAAGAGCATTACATAAAATAGCCAACATAACCTCAAACCTAAAATGGAGGGAAATCAATTTAGCCAGTGACTGGCTGTACCTTGGGTCACCCAGTAGTGATGTACCTTGGACCATGTCCAAGGTACATTTAGTTTTCCATTTTTTTACCATTTGGTGTTTGTTTCTTTTTGTAGATAATGCCTCGAAGTAAAGTGGGTAATGTAAGGGTGAAAGTACCTTCTGCTAATATAGAAGAAGCTGTTACAAAGGTTATTTCTGAAAATATGTCAGTGCGACAGGCTGCATTAGCTTATTCAGTCCCACGCACCACTCTTCTCCGCCATGTGACTTCTTTCAAAGAATCTAAAGCAGACATCTTTGTATACAAGGCAAACAATGATGTGAAGAAGGTATTTGAAGTTAACGATGAACTTCTTCTGGTAGAATATTTAAAAACAGCTGCTGCATTGCACTATGGATTGACCACACGTGAAGTTCGAAAACTGGCATTCCAATATGCCAAAGCTAATATGAAAAAATACCCACAATCTTGGGACACAAATCAAGAGGCTGGCAACCAGTGGTTTCGTTTTTTTATGCAAACATATGAAAAGGAACTATCGCTTAGAAAACCCGAAGCTACTAGTCTATCTCGATTGACGAGTTTCAACAAAACAAATGTTCTGACATTCTTTGAAAATTACCAGAGAACACTCGCTAAAGGAAAGTTTCCCCCTCACAGAATTTGGAATGTCGACGAGACAGGAATTTCAACTGTCCACGTTCCACCGAAAATAATTGCTGGTAAAGGTGTTAAGCAAGTGGGTAGTATGACCTCTGGGGAACGTGGTATAAATACCACTTTAATTGGTGCAATAAGTGCAACTGGAAACCACATCCCTCCTTTAATGATATTCCCAAGGGTCCACTTTAAAGAATTTATGATTAAGGGAGCACCTACTGGTACCATAGGAGCTGCAAACCAATCTGGCTGGTCCAATGAGGCATTATTCGTCCAATGGTTGGAGCACTTTATTAACCATACCAAGCCGTCACTGGAGGATCCTGTGCTTCTTTTATTGGACAACCATGATAGCCACACTTCTCTCCAAGCAATATGTAGAGCTAAAGATGTTGGCATCACTATGCTTACTTTTCCACCACACACCAGCCATAAGTTACAGCCACTAGACAGAACTGTCTTTGGGCCATTCAAAACGTACTATAACACAGCTTGTAACAACAGGATGCTCTTGAACCCTGGTAAGCCTATATCTATCTATGATGTTGCGGAGTTGGTTGGCACAGCATACCCGTTGAGCTTTACAACTAGCAACATTCAAAAAGGGTTTGAAGTGTCGGGCATCGTACCAGTGAATGCAGATGTATTCAATGACGACGAGTTTTTAGGCTCCTACGCAACAGATCGGCCATGCCCAGATGGTACAATTGCATCAATTTCCCACGCCAAACAACCGGATCACCCTAATTCTGAAAGCAATGCTGCAACAAATTCACACACTGCCGTTATCCCTTTATCCTTGTCGCCAGCATCCATAACAAATGGCAGTTCTAAATCTCCCAGTGGATTAGCAAGTACCACAATTTCTCCTCAGGAAATTCGACCATTCCAAAAAGCAGCACCAAGAAAGACCAAATCAGGTGGTAGAAAAAGGGGTAAGTCAACAATCTTAACAGACACCCCTGAAAAAAATGCGATTGAAGAGCAGGTTAGGCTCAAGAGAATTAAGAGTAGGCCTAAAGGTAAAGTTTCTTGCGCCCGCAGGGCTCTGATAAAGCCCAAGAAATCAAAGAAAGTGGTTTCCAACTCTGATAGGCCTACCGAAGGCACATCAGACGATGAAGAGGATACTCCGTTGTCATTACGTTGCAGTGCAAGTTCCACAATGAGGGATTCGATTATGGATCCGATTGACGCAAATTTCAAAGCAGGAAATTGGGTTGTGGTTCAATATCCAGTCAAAAACAACTCGCCGAAGTGTTGTGTCGGTCAAATCATCAACAGAAACCGAGACGACACATTCAAAGTAACTTTCGTTCGTCACATTGCCGAGTATCGTTTTCGATGGCCAATGCAAGAAGATATTGATTATGTGGCTGAAAATATGTTCTTCAAACGTTTATCAGACCCATCTATTCACGTCAAAAATGACCGAGTTTTGTGTTTAATCTTTGATAACAGCTTAAAAAACTTACAGCTGTACTAAACTTGAACATGAAGTTGTCATCAATATTAAATCATTAAGTAAATTTATATTTTACTCACTCATTTACTAGCAATAAGTTTCTTTGTTTTCAAACATAAGTGTCAGCCTCACAATGTAGAAGAATTATTGTTTTAGACCTATTTTTAATTTAATATTTTTAATTAGAAGTCTTAGTTGACAACATAATTAGTATATGGCTTCACTTTTAAGTAGCCTTAAGTAGGCTCACCACATATACAACATAAAATCTGTCAAATTTCTATTTAACTTATCTTATATACCCTATCATATGCACATGACTCAAGGTACGAATTACGTGGTCCAAGGTACGAATTACGTGGTCCAAGGTACAACCCATTGTTGTACCTTGGACCGCTTTGCATTAATTAGGATAATCATTAAATTAAAATAACAATTGTTTCTTTTCAACAACAATAAAATCAACAAAGTTTGTCAAAAGTGTACTTTACAATAATAATAAAAAAAAATTTGAAAAAAACAAGCCTTGACTTCAGAAATTACCAAAATGTAAAAAGCGGTCCAAGGTACAGCATGTTCCTACCACTACTCACAAAAAATAACTGTGGAGAGGGCAATGAAATTAACAAAAAACAAATTATCTTGACAATAATAGCTGGTGAAGCTAAATGAACACTATCATATCTTATCGTATCTTACCTTAAAAATAAGTAATGAAGAAATAGTTTATTAGGCTACAAAACTTTAGCTGAAAGAAAATGATGGTAGGATTTAACCACATTCATTGGAAATCTCACCAGGTTAGCTGTTGTAATTAACGGTACCAGAAGCCCTATTTGTTAATAAAGCCACTTCCTTAAATTTTAAAATTAATTTTTTGGAAATGGTTCCTTTTCAGGATTTTAGTTTGTCACCACTAAAATTGTCAAGTGGTACTTAGGTGTGTACTGTATCCATAATCCAATATTTTGCGTCTTGCAATTAAGACAGCAAGAAATTTGTTCCCTGAGCATTGGCAGTTGACCTCACTATTGACTTTGACCCTGACATATTGTTAAATGTATGCCTACCTAAAAATATTGAACCTCGATACTATAGGGCTACTTACCACCTTAATGCAGTGGTTCTCACCCTTTTTTACTGCCACCCCCCTTCGCATCAGGTCATTGACAGTATGCCCCACCCACATCACTCTAAATTGGATAATGTTCATGTTTTTATTAATGTAGGCCTAGTTGTAGAAGTTATTTCATACATTAAAATTAAATTTTGGTCTCAAACAGAAGAAAAGTAACCATAGGCCTAGGTACCTCGATATGCCACACAACACAAGTAAGTGTTAGTGGGACACGTCCATACGATTGTCAAGTTGTTTTTCTTTAGTGCGATTTGTTGGAAGTCTGGAATGATGTTTGAGACCGCAACTACGACAATCAGTCAAAACATTTGGCAATGCGTTGAGCTACATGAGCTACTTTGTAAGATGCACAACAACTAATGTTGGTCCCACCTCCTCTGTTGAAACTTGTCTCTAATCGAGTTGAAAGATAAAAAATTTCACTGAATTTTCTTTGCCCCTCCCCCCCCCCCCCCTTTCCTCCCACCATCATCATTGAAAACAAACAAACTATTGGATTTTTTTCAGGTTTGATGAACTTCATTATGGAAAATATGTGAGCATGTACATGAAAAGAACTTTCTTCTTTGATACACATCCACCTCTTGGAAAACAGCTTATTGCCGGTGTGGCTTATCTAGCCGGATTCGATGGTAAGAATACATATGCCTTACATTGTGTTAATTTAATAGAGATGTAAAATTTGATATAGAAACTAGAGTAGAACCTGATAAAGGTATGGATAATTGGTCAGTAAGTAGGACAAAGCAAAATCTGAATGTGCCTAAAAGCTTAACAGGGAAGGATACTACGTCAAAAACCGCATCAAACTGTCATGTTTTAATTATATCTCATGAATGCATCTTGAAATCGAAAATCTGAGAAATAAATGGTCAAATTTCAACTTGATCGGACTCTCCGTTCAACCGCTATCGCGAGACAGAAAATAAAGATAAGGAACGAGTGCAATAATACTAGAATGGAAACGCTCGCTTTACAAAACATACAGGCCTGAATCACAAGTTGAAAATTTATAGTAAAGGCTTGGTAGTCTTTGTAGAATTGCAACTCAGTGTTGTGAGGCCAGCCGCACTTGTAATATGACTAGTGATGGGAATTTCCATAAAAATGTTTTGGTTGAACATTTACAAACCGTTCAAAATTTTCAGTTTTCACTCGTTTTGGCTTGCTTGCACGTTTTTGTCTACCTAGTACCATATTCCACAGAGATGTTCTCTGTAGGTAGGCCCTACATTGTTGTGTTTTGTGCAGGAAACTTTACGTTTGACGCCATCGGCAGTCCGTACGGAGATAACGTACCCGTATTTGCATTGCGACTCGTCCCGGCAGCTTGCGGGAGCCTCATCATTCCGATCGTCTATCACCTCCTACTCGAGCTGGGGCTGAGGCAGCGAACCGCTATACTGGCTGCGTTTCTTCTGTTATGTGGTCAGTGTGATTTGGAATATTAGGCAGATTTCACCAGGTATAGTTTTAACTGTAGTTTATTTGAGCTTTGTGTACATAGCCAGAACCTACAGTTTTTTTGCACTTATTTCTTTATTACATAATATATTATAAACGTATACAGTAAAACTTCTTTATAATGAACTCTTGGGGGTCAGATTGTTATTTTGTTATAAAAAACATTTCTTTATAAAGATTGTACCTGTACATGCATAAGAACCTTTTGGGACCTCAAAATCAGTTTGTTATATAGACCATTTTGTTATAAAGACGTTTGTTATAAAGAAGTTTCATTGTATAAAATATGACTATACCATCGTATTCTGTTGCCCGTTTCATTCAGGTTTTTATTAGTCCAATTTGACTGTGAATAATGGTAATGGTTTTTAAAGGCGGATTCACAATTGAAATAAGAGTTGAAATAGTGAAATAGCAATAAGGTTTAAGCGAATTGAAACATACAATATCAATGCTGTGGTTCACAATTGTCACAGTGGATTGAAATAGTCATAAGAAAGAATCAATTCCATTTCTTATTTCAACCTTATTTCAACTTCTTATGACTAACCAATCAGAGCTCGAGAAGAGAAGGCCTTCTCCAGTCGAACCGGATATTGTCGTTGTTGTTGTTGCTGTTGTTGTTGTTGTTGTTAATGTCGTCGTCGTAGGCTTCTTGCAAGCTTGCTTTACAACAATGAAACAAATTAAATTAATCGATTGACAAACATCAAGCTGTCAAACAATAAAATATTCTGATTTTGAAAACAAATCTTCAAAAGAAACAAGAGACATACAAAACTGTCACAACTTGGTTGCCAATCATTAAACGTTTTAACTGGTGAGCAGTTACTTTCGCCATACCTCGTTTTCTTCATAATGTTGCAATTTTATTATTTTGACAGCTCGTTGTTTGTCATCAGTTCGAGGGCCGGGTCGGTGCTGGCGCTGCGCCTTCTATAGGTTTGGAGTAGGCAGTGACTATGGCGTCAGATCCGGTCGAGAAGTGCTCGATTGTAACGCTCTCCTATGTTGAAATAAGGTACTACGGGTCTGTTGTGAACCAGTTCGTTGTTATTTCACTATTTCACGGATTCTTATTTTAACCCTTATTTCAATTGTGGATCGGCCTTAAGATAACAAGAATAATAGGCTGTGGACGTAAGACTACAGTTGTTACTGAGAGATAACAGCTCTAGACCCTACACAGTACCAACATTTAAATTACGTATTTATATAATAGTAATTCAAAAATAGTAGGCCTATATTATGTAGGGCCTGCCGTAATAAGATTTATTGATATTGCATGTTGTAAACTAAAATCTTTGTGGATGATATAGTTCTTAATGTGTGTCACACAGTGAGTGTCATGCAAGAAGGCTTAATAAATAAATAAATAAAACACAAGTAGGTTAGGCCTAACTGTTCAACCTTAAAATGGGAAAGGAAAAACTTGTATGTTATGCATTCAGTTATACTACATATTTTTTCATTCCCCGATACTTTCAAATTAGTTGATTCACTGCTGACAACTTTGTTATTGCCTATTAAAACACCCTTCATTTACTTCAAAACACTAGATACCTACCTCCTATATAATTTCATCTCTTACAGAATAATTTTAACCGTGCTAAATATAAACATTCGACCAGGCTGCATGAACCTTCATGGGTAAATTTTAAAACTAATGAATCTGTAATATAATTTTCTTCTTATATGCCCACATTTTACCTGTCAGACCAGACCATAGATCTGGTCAACTACTAGAGACCTCTTCTCTCTTCATGCTACTATGCAAGGCGCCATTATCTGTATATTTTTAGAAATTTGTTTGTGCATGTTTCGTCTAAGGGTTAATTGTGTGTGTGGTCATCTTTTTACCCTTGTCGTACGGCATATATATTGTGCAATATCTATGAACACTTTTATCTATTTTTACCAGGTTTAAACCCTGTTATATTTTGACGTTAATTAAGTTCCTGCATGCTTTACACTTTAGAGCTTATCAATTTTATAAATATGTAGGGGTCTGCAGGGCCCCAAAATTTCGAGTAGTTTCGGGTAGGCCTACCCTAGTAGTACTGACCGGAAATTAGGATATTTTAATTACCAAAAGTACCAAAGGTTTAATTACCAAGGTCAGGTTTATTTTTTTAAGTTCCCAAAAAAGTGCCAAGTAGTAACATAAAGGGTAATTAATAATTTTGTGTTTTTACTGCCATGTTTGACAATATTGAAGAAAATCAAAACGATCAATTTTTTGCTTGACTGGTTGTTTTTGGTCAACCTTCTTGCATTGCATCTCAGAAGGTGTTGTGTGATTGGGGGGGGCAGAACATTTTTCGTGTCAAATTTGCCCCCCCCCCCCCCCCCCCCCCTTCTTTAAATTTTTTAAACCGACCCGAACCTAAAAAGTACTACTCACTACTAGCAGATCCCTAACAATGTGTTAATATAATATGTGTCAGGGATTGATCTACAACCCCGATACAGGCGCTTAATTAATGTTGGTTGACCACTGAAATTTTTCACATGCGTGACCTTTTCTTAATTTTGGTCAGGTTATTTTAGAAACTTCCAAACTAAATCAGGGTCAACTCATTATGGCTAATTATCTGTTAGTTATGCTCTGATGATGATATTTGGGCTTAACGTCTCATATTTTTGCAACGAGGCTAATCGAGACAATGAGTGGGTGATATATGAAAATGAAATATGGGGCTGTTTGGTGGAAAGGGGCAAGTAGGAGGGAGCGTGAGGAAATGAGAAAGGGGAGGAAAGGGGATTGGGGTGTGGACTGTACTTCGTCTGACTTCTCCTCCTCGACCAGTCCGGCTAGGGTGGCCCTACCAGAAGCATACGCTTCCGCCGGCATAGCTCTCGGGATCAACAATTCGCACAAACCTGCCCACCACGATAAGGTAGCAGTCCCTGGGCAGGAGTTATGCTCTGATGAGAGAGTGTAAATGTAAGCCTACATCAATATTCTAATGATATAGTACCTGGCTGTCATGGAAAACACGATATGAGTATGACCCACTTGACACGCTCGTACGAGAGAGGTAGAGTAGCCAACGATTTAGCTGCAGTCGCTTAGCCGGTTCCCATATAAACACCAAAGTTAAGCAACATCAGCCTAGGTCAGGAGGAGGGTAGGTGACCCCTCTCCTTCGAAAAACTAGTTACCCTTGGTTAGAGCAGATTGGAGAGTTCAAAATCTTGTGTAACGCATTGTTCTTCTCATCAACTGTTCTGTAGTCCAGGTTAGTGGAGGAACCTATATGACTGGTCAAAGTTACACCGTCCTTTCGGATGGAGCGTAAAGCCGATGGTCCCCCTTCGACAGGAGTAAGCTACCTGCCGGTACCAGGCTTCCCCTCCTCCCTTCCTCATCATTCATCATTCATCAATCTTATATATTTATTGTATTAAATTTGTACTAGTGGAACCTCGATCCTATTGCAGTTTAACATACCGGTAATAATATATTTTCTTGGGTTATGCACTACTGTAATTACGGATGGACCTGCTATTGCTATTGATGATGCTTTTGATTGCTATTGATATTGTACGTATGTGTACTGTCTCTGTGTGCAAACATTTCCCAACTGTGTAATCCTGGGTCAGTGTGTTTGTTATCGCTGCTTTGTGTGTTCAGATAACGCGTTGCTCACTCAGTCCCGATTTGTCCTCATGGAGTCCATGCTTCTTTGCTTCTCTATGTTTGGGCTACTCTGTATGCTCAAGTTTCGGAGGTATCAAACTAATCCTTTGAGTCTACAGTGGTGGGGCTGGCTTAGCGTGGGTGTGGCGTCCCTTACCTGTGCCATCTGGTAAGTAATTGATGAGAGATGTCAGGCTAACATGTAGTGTTTACAGCATGGAACATGGTTGGAATATAAGGAGTGCTGCCCCTCAGTAGGTATCGATTCAATACAATATTAGGGCTAATATCAATAATGATAAAAGCAATCTGATAATGCTATGTAGGCCTACCCTGAATCATAACTTCAGTAAAAGAAATTTGTTTCCCCATGTGTCCATCTTTATTTTTATATAAATTAAACTATTTGCTTTAGGCCTCAGATAAGAAATCCAGAAAAGGGAAAAAATGCAGAAGGCCCAATTATTTATTACAATGAATTATAAAATGGTTCCTACCAGTCTCCAGTTGTGTGGTTTTAAAAGTTTGTGAGCATTGAAGAATGTTCATTCACCCCTGCACACACACACCATCATCTCCATCCCACTGAAATTCACATCAGGTTAAATCATTTTCGGAACTGCATGGGTACCCGTTTTATAACCAGTTAGGCTATTCCAATTTAAAAAAGAAACAGTCACGTTTGAGTATGTATTGCCAAGCTGTTTATTTGAATGGAGATCGACCGGTGTTTTGTGGAATAGGTGCAGACTATTTGTATTGAACATATTTGTAATTTATTTGGAGCTTAACATTACATTTTCAACATTGGCAACGGGCTCCAGCTCATCGGAAGCAACCCAGGCTGCATTTCGGCAAATAATGTTACATGAAAGCTATGAATAGTTGTTGCAAAACAATTGTTCTTTAATGTCATAACAGCCTAATACAGCTTTCGTTAAAGCGTGGGTCAAATTAAAATCCAGTATTGCTACAAAAGTAGACCTATATTATTGTCTTGTACATTAGTTTCTTCCCTGAACCATCAGGTAGCTGCATCGGCTCGAGTAAACTCTACAAGGAGAATTTATTGTTGACAATTTACCAATAGGTTATTAATATAGCCTGCATATGCCTATTATACATTTTAAACTGTAAATGCTAATAGAATTGGAAATATGATTCTCAGATGTAAAAATGATATGTTAGTGTTATCCAGGTACTTCCGAGCAAAATGTGCATCTAATGAGTCTTCCCTATTGCAAGGAACTCAAAACACCCCAAATTGAGTGAAAAAATAATAAATTAAAAACTATCAAGATTAAGTCTGCATGAGCTTTATCATAAGTTTAAATTAACCACTTGACAGTCATGCCCGGAAAACTACATGCAGCGCTGTTGCATGTGCCATGTCACACCTGGAATAATCACTGTCAGTGCCTCACTCTTTCTTTAAATCCTTTAGAACATATAGCTGTTCGAATGTCTTGTTTAACTCATGAGCTGCTACCTAGGAGAAAGCTTGCTAAACACATTTTTATCCAATACGTTGCGCTAGTAATTTCTTTTGACCCTTGTTTCAAGAATATTTGCCACTCTCCTAAATGCAATCTGAAATGGGCCTAACTGTACATGGGCGGTGATTTGGCGTGCGGTGCGACTGTCGAGTGGTTAAAGAGGGATTATTGTGTAACTTGTGATGACTGACGGATGTGCCGGTACTAGCGTGAAGCACGTGGGATTCTTCTCGGCCCTGTTGGGTCTGGCCATCGTCTGGCAAGCGTTCTGGCGTCTGGTCGCCGACCGAACGCTCTCCAACCTGTCGCTCGTCTGCCACCTGTTGGCGCGGCTGTCTGTGATTGTGGGCGTCGCCATCTCCGTCTACCTCACGGTGTTCTACGTACACTTTACTGTGCTGTACAAGGCGGGGCCTCATGACAGCGTCATGACCAGCGCCTTCCAGGCCAGTCTAGAGGTGAGGGATAGCATCATGCTCAGCGGCTTTAACCACTTTGTCACCTTGAAATGTATTTCTTGAGAGTAGAATTTTGATTTTGTGATACAATCGTTAATTGATCTGGACCAGCTCTCCACTGTTTTCTCTCTTCTGTCAGTCTTTTAATTTCTACATATGTCCATTACACTAAATATCCTAGATTATCTGTTGCACATATTTCATGCTTAGTCTGCCACTACAATTTCCCCCCTCCACGTGTTCTTCAATATTCTTTAGCATTAATTCGTTCCCCAAAATATGTCTTACTACACGAGTAGTAGCTCCAAGTTTTGGGTCAAGTGGAGGGTCGTTTCATGGTAATTCCCCTTCGAGTATAAATCTACGGAAGTCGGAACTTGAATCACGGTACCAATAATAGTTTGGTGTTGGAAATCCTGCATGCGGTTGCTACATCGTGTGTTGCGTTATTTCAGGGTGGTTTGGCGTCGATAACGCGCGGCCAGCCGTTGCAGGTTGCGCACGGCTCTCAGATAACTCTGCGACACACGCACGGAACCACCTGTTGGCTTCACTCCCACACGGCCGTCTATCCAGTTCTCTACCCGGACAAGCGAGGTTCCTCACACCAACAGCAGGTACGTGGCACGGCTCTCAGATAACTCTGCGACACACGCACGGAACCACCTGTTGGCTTCACTCCCACACGGCCGTCTATCCAGTTCTCTACCCGGACAAGCGAGGTTCCTCACACCAACAGCAGGTACGTGGCACGGCTCTCAGATAACTCTGCGACACACGCACGGAACCACCTGTTGGCTTCACTCCCACACGGCCGTCTATCCAGTTCTCTACCCGGACAAGCGAGGTTCCTCACACCAACAGCAGGTACGTGGCACGGCTCAAAGATAACTCTGCGACACACGCACGGAACCACCTGTTGGCTTCACTCCCACACGGCCGTCTATCCAGTTCTCTACCCGGACAAGCGAGGTTCCTCACACCAACAGCAGGTACGTGGCACGGCTCTCAGATAACTCTGCGACACACGCACGGAACCACCTGTTGGCTTCACTCCCACACGGCCGTCTATCCAGTTCTCTACCCGGACAAGCGAGGTTCCTCACACCAACAGCAGATACGTGGCACGGCTCTCAGATAACTCTGCGACACACGCACGGAACCACCTGTTGGCTTCACTCCCACACGGCCGTCTATCCAGTTCTCTACCCGGACAAGCGAGGTTCCTCACCTCAACAGCAGGTACGTGGCACGGCTCTCAGATAACTCTGCGTACACGCGCACGGAACCACCTGTTGGCTTCACTCCCACACGGCCGTCTATCCAGTTCTCTACCCAGACAAGCGAGGTTCCTCACACCAACAGCAGGTACGTGGCACGGCTCTCAGATAACTCTGCGACACACGCACGGAACCACCTGTTGGCTTCACTCCCACACGGCCGTCTATCCAGTTCTCTACCCGGACAAGCGAGGTTCCTCACACCAACAGCAGGTACGTGGCACGGCTCTCAGATAACTCTGCGACACACGCACGGAACCACCTGTTGGCTTCACTCTCACACGGCCGTCTATCCAGTTCTCTACCCGGACAAGCTAGGTTCCTCACACCAACAGCAGGTACGTGGCACGGCTCTCAGATAACTCTGCGACACACGCACGGAACCACCTGTTGGCTTCACTCCCACACGGCCGTCTATCCAGTTCTCTACCCGGACAAGCGAGGTTCCTCACACCAACAGCAGGTACGTGGCATGGCTCTCAGATAACTCTGCGACACACGCACGGAACCACCTGTTGGCTTCACTCCCACACGGCCGTCTATCCAGTTCTCTACCCGGACAAGCGAGGTTCCTCACACCAACAGCAGGTACGTGGCACGGCTCTCAGATAACTCTGCGACACACGCACGGAACCACCTGTTGGCTTCACTCCCACACGGCCGTCTATCCAGTTCTCTCCCCGGACAAGCGAGGTTCCTCACACCAACAGCAGGTACGTGGCACGGCTCTCAGATAACTCTGCGACACACGCACGGAACCACCTGTTGGCTTCACTCCCACACGGCCGTCTATCCAGTTCTCTACCCCGACAAGCGAGGTTCCTCACACCAACAGCAGGTACGTGGCACGGCTCTCAGATAACTCTGCGACACACGCACGGAACCACCTGTTGGCTTCACTCCCACACGGCCGTCTATCCAGTTCTCTACCCCGACAAGCGAGGTTCCTCACACCAACAGCAGGTACGTGGCACGGCTCTCAGATAACTCTGCGACACACGCACGGAACCACCTGTTGGCTTCACTCCCACACGGCCGTCTATCCAGTTCTCTACCCCGACAAGCGAGGTTCCTCACACCAACAGCAGGTACGTGGCACGGCTCTCAGATAACTCTGCGACACACGCACGGAACCACCTGTTGGCTTCACTCCCACACGGCCGTCTATCCAGTTCTCTATCCGGACAAGCGAGGTTCCTCACACCAACAGCAGGTACGTGGCACGGCTCTCAGATAACTCTGCGACACACGCACGGAACCACCTGTTGGCTTCACTCCCACACGGCCGTCTATCCAGTTCTCTACCCGGACAAGCGAGGTTCCTCACACCAACAGCAGGTACGTGGCACGGCTCTCAGATAACTCTGCGACACACGCACGGAACCACCTGTTGGCTTCACTCCCACACGGCCGTCTATCCAGTTCTCTACCCGGACAAGCGAGGTTCCTCACACCAACAGCAGGTACGTGGCACGGCTCTCAGATAACTCTGCGACACACGCACGGAACCACCTGTTGGCTTCACTCCCACACGGCCGTCTATCCAGTTCTCTACCCGGACAAGCGAGGTTCCTCACACCAACAGCAGGTACGTGGCACGGCTCTCAGATAACTCTGCGACACACGCACGGAACCACCTGTTGGCTTCACTCCCACACGGCCGTCTATCCAGTTCTCTACCCGGACAAGCGAGGTTCCTCACACCACAGCAGGTACGTGGCACGGCTCTCAGATAACTCTGCGACACACGCACGGAACCACCTGTTGGCTTCACTCCCACACGGCCGTCTATCCAGTTCTCTACCCTGACAAGCGAGGTTCCTCACACCAACAGCAGGTACGTGGCACGGCTCTCAGATAACTCTGCCACACACGCACGGAACCACCTGTTGGCTTCACTCCCACACGGCCGTCTATCCAGTTCTCTACCCTGACAAGCGAGGTTCCTCACACCAACAGCAGGTACGTGGCACGGCTCTCAGATAACTCTGCGACACACGCACGGAACCACCTGTTGGCTTCACTCCCACACGGCCGTCTATCCAGTTCTCTACCCTGACAAGCGAGGTTCCTCACACCAACAGCAGGTACGTGGCACGGCTCTCAGATAACTCTGCGACACACGCACGGAACCACCTGTTGGCTTCACTCCCACACGGCCGTCTATCCGGTTCTCTACGCGGACAAGCGAGGTTCCTCACACCAACAGCAGGTACGTGGCACGGCTCTCAGATAACTCTGCGACACACGCACGGAACCACCTGTTGGCTTCACTCTCACACGGCCGTCTATCCAGTTCTCTACCCGGACAAGCGAGGTTCCTCACACCAACAGCAGGTACGTGGCACGGCTCTCAGATAACTCTGCGACACACGCACGGAACCACCTGTTGGCTTCACTCTCACACGGCCGTCTATCCAGTTCTCTACCCGGACAAGCGAGGTTCCTCACACCAACAGCAGGTACGTGGCACGGCTCTCAGATAACTCTGCGACACACGCACGGAACCACCTGTTGGCTTCACTCCCACACGGCCGTCTATCCAGTTCTCTACCCAGACAAGCGAGGTTCCTCACACCAACAGCAGGTACGTGGCACGGCTCTCAGATAACTCTGCGACACACGCACGGAACCACCTGTTGGCTTCACTCCCACACGGCCGTCTATCCAGTTCTCTACCCGGACAAGCGAGGTTCCTCACACCAACAGCAGGTACGTGGCACGGCTCTCAGATAACTCTGCGACACACGCACGGAACCACCTGTTGGCTTCACTCCCACACGGCCGTCTATCCAGTTCTCTATCCGGACAAGCGAGGTTCCTCACACCAACAGCAGGTACGTGGCACGGCTCTCAGATAACTCTGCGACACACGCACGGAACCACCTGTTGGCTTCACTCTCACACGGCCGTCTATCCAGTTCTCTACCCGGACAAGCGAGGTTCCTCACACCAACAGCAGATACGTGGCACGGCTCTCAGATAACTCTGCGACACACGCACGGAACCACCTGTTGGCTTCACTCCCACACGGCCGTCTATCCAGTTCTCTACCCGGACAAGCGAGGTTCCTCACACCAACAGCAGGTACGTGGCACGGCTCTCAGATAACTCTGCGACACACGCACGGAACCACCTGTTGGCTTCACTCCCACACGGCCGTCTATCCAGTTCTCTATCCGGACAAGCGAGGTTCCTCACACCAACAGCAGGTACGTGGCACGGCTCTCAGATAACTCTGCGACACACGCACGGAACCACCTGTTGGCTTCACTCCCACACGGCCGTCTATCCAGTTCTCTATCCGGACAAGCGAGGTTCCTCACACCAACAGCAGGTACGTGGCACGGCTCTCAGATAACTCTGCGACACACGGACGGAACCACCTGTTGGCTTCACTCCCACACGGCCGTCTATCCGGTTCTCTACCCAGACAAGCGATGTTCCTCACACCAACAGCAGGTACGTGGCACGGCTCTCAGATAACTCTGCCACACACGCACGGAACCACCTGTTGGCTTCACTCCCACACGGCCGTCTATCCAGTTCTCTATCCGGACAAGCGAGGTTCCTCACACCAACAGCAGGTACGTGGCACGGCTCTCAGATAACTCTGCGACACACGCACGGAACCACCTGTTGGCTTCACTCCCACACGGCCGTCTATCCAGTTCTCTACCCGGACAAGCGAGGTTCCTCACACCAACAGCAGGTACGTGGCACGGCTCTCAGATAACTCTGCGACACACGCACGGAACCACCTGTTGGCTTCACTCCCACACGGCCGTCTATCCAGTTCTCTACCCTGACAAGCGAGGTTCCTCACACCAACAGCAGGTACGTGGCACGGCTCTCAGATAACTCTGCGACACACGCACGGAACCACCTGTTGGCTTCACTCCCACACGGCCGTCTATCCAGTTCTCTACCCGGACAAGCGAGGTTCCTCACACCAACAGCAGGTACGTGGCACGGCTCTCAGATAACTCTGCGACACACGCACGGAACCACCTGTTGGCTTCACTCCCTCACGGCCGTCTATCCAGTTCTCTACCCCGACAAGCGAGGTTCCTCACACCAACAGCAGGTACGTGGCACGGCTCTCAGATAACTCTGCGACACACGCACGGAACCACCTGTTGGCTTCACTCCCACACGGCCGTCTATCCAGTTCTCTACCCGGACAAGCGAGGTTCCTCACACCAACAGCAGGTACGTGGCACGGCTCTCAGATAACTCTGCGACACACGCACGGAACCACCTGTTGGCTTCACTCCCACACGGCCGTCTATCCAGTTCTCTATCCGGACAATCGAGGTTCCTCACACCAACAGCAGGTACGTGGCACGGCTCTCAGATAACTCTGCGACACACGCACGGAACCACCTGTTGGCTTCACTCCCACACGGCCGTCTATCCGGTTCTCTATCCGGACAAGCGAGGTTCCTCACACCAACAGCAGGTACGTGGCACGGCTCTCAGATAACTCTGCGACACACGCACGGAACCACCTGTTGGCTTCACTCCCACACGGCCGTCTATCCAGTTCTCTATCCGGACAAGCGAGGTTCCTCACACCAACAGCAGGTACGTGGCACGGCTCTCAGATAACTCTGCGACACACGCACGGAACCACCTGTTGGCTTCACTCCCACACGGCCGTCTATCCAGTTCTCTACCCGGACAAGCGAGGTTCCTCACACCAACAGCAGGTACGTGGCACGGCTCTCAGATAACTCTGCGACACACGCACGGAACCACCTGTTGGCTTCACTCCCACACGGCCGTCTATCCAGTTCTCTACCCGGACAAGCGAGGTTCCTCACACCAACAGCAGGTACGTGGCACGGCTCTCAGATAACTCTGCGACACACGCACGGAACCACCTGTTGGCTTCACACCCACACGGCCGTCTATCCAGTTCTCTACCCGGACAAGCGAGGTTCCTCACACCAACAGCAGGTACGTGGCACGGCTCTCAGATAACTCTGCGACACACGCACGGAACCACCTGTTGGCTTCACTCCCACACGGCCGTCTATCCAGTTCTCTATCCGGACAAGCGAGGTTCCTCACACCAACAGCAGGTACGTGGCACGGCTCTCAGATAACTCTGCGACACACGCACGGAACCACCTGTTGGCTTCACTCCCACACGGCCGTCTATCCAGTTCTCTATCCGGACAAGCGAGGTTCCTCACACCAACAGCAGGTACTTGGCACGGCTCTCAGATAACTCTGCGACACACGCACGGAACCACCTGTTGGCTTCACTCCCACACGGCCGTCTATCCAGTTCTCTACCCGGACAAGCGAGGTTCCTCACACCAACAGCAGGTACGTGGCACGGCTCTCAGATAACTCTGCGACACACGCACGGAACCTCCTGTTGGCTTCACTACCACACGGCCGTCTATCCAGTTCTCTACCCGGACAAGCGAGGTTCCTCACACCAACAGCAGGTACGTGGCACGGCTCTCAGATACTCTGCGACACACGCACGGAACCACCTGTTGGCTTCACTCCCACACGGCCGTCTATCCAGTTCTCTATCCAGACAAGCGAGGTTCCTCACACCAACAGCAGGTACGTGGCACGGCTCTCAGATAACTCTGCGACACACGCACGGAACCACCTGTTGGCTTCACTCCCACACGGCCGTCTATCCAGTTCTCTACCCGGACAAGCGAGGTTCCTCACACCAACAGCAGGTACGTGGCACGGCTCTCAGATAACTCTGCCACACACGCACGGAACCACCTGTTGGCTTCACTCCCACACGGCCGTCTATCCAGTTCTCTACCCAGACAAGCGAGGTTCCTCACACCAACAGCAGGTATGTGGCACGGCTCTCAGATAACTCTGCGACACACGCACGGAACCACCTGTTGGCTTCACTCCCACACGGCCGTCTATCCAGTTCTCTATCCGGACAAGCGATGTTCCTGACACCAACAGCAGGTACGTGGCACGGCTCTCAGATAACTCTGCGACACACGCACAGAACCACCTGTTGGCTTCACTCTCACACGGCCGTCTATCCAGTTCTCTACCCGGACAAGCGAGGTTCCTCACACCAACAGCAGGTACGTGGCACGGCTCTCAGATAACTCTGCGACACACGCACGGAACCACCTGTTGGCTTCACTCCCACACGGCCGTTATCCAGTTCTCTACCCTGACAAGTGAGGTTCCTCACACCAACAGCAGGTATGTGGCACGGCTCTCAGATAACTCTGCGACACACGCACGGAACCACCTGTTGGCTTCACTCCCACACGGCCGTCTATCCAGTTCTCTATCCGGACAAGCGATGTTCCTGACACCAACAGCAGGTACGTGGCACGGCTCTCAGATAACTCTGCGACACACGCACAGAACCACCTGTTGGCTTCACTCTCACACGGCCGTCTATCCAGTTCTCTACCCGGACAAGCGAGGTTCCTCACACCAACAGCAGGTACTTGGCACGGCTCTCAGATAACTCTGCGACACACGCACGGAACCACCTGTTGGCTTCACTCCCACACGGCCGTTATCCAGTTCTCTACCCTGACAAGTGAGGTTCCTCACACCAACAGCAGGTACGTGGCACGGCTCTCAGATAACTCTGCGACACACGCACGGAACCACCTGTTGGCTTCACTCCCACACGGCCGTCTATCCAGTTCTCTACCCGGACAAGCGAGGTTCCTCACACCAACAGCAGGTACGTGGCACGGCTCTCAGATAACTCTGTGACACACGCACGGAACCACCTGTTGGCTTCACTCCCACACGGCCGTCTATCCAGTTCTCTACCCGGACAAGCGAGGTTCCTCACACCAACAGCAGGTACGTGGCACGGCTCTCAGATAACTCTGCGACACACGCACGGAACCACCTGTTAGCTTCACTCCCACACGGCCGTCTATCCAGTTCTCTACCCAGACAAGCGATGTTCCTCACACCAACAGCAGGTACGTGGCACGGCTCTCAGATAACTCTGCGACACACGCACGGAACCACCTGTTGGCTTCACTCCCACACGGCTGTCTATCCAGTTCTCTACCCTGACAAGCGAGGTTCCTCACACCAACAGCAGGTACGTGGCACGGCTCTCAGATAACTCTGCGACACACGCACAGAACCACCTGTTGGCTTCACTCTCACACGGCCGTCTATCCAGTTCTCTACCCAGACAAGCGATGTTCCTCACACCAACAGCAGGTACGTGGCACGGCTCTCAGATAACTCTGCGACACACGCACGGAACCACCTGTTGGCTTCACTCCCACACGGCTGTCTATCCAGTTCTCTACCCAGACAAGCGATGTTCCTCACACCAACAGCAGGTACGTGGCACGGCTCTCAGATAACTCTGCGACACACGCACAGAACCACCTGTTGGCTTCACTCTCACACGGCCGTCTATCCAGTTCTCTACCCAGACAAGCGATGTTCCTCACACCAACAGCAGGTACGTGGCACGGCTCTCAGATAACTCTGCGACACACGCACGGAACCACCTGTTGGCTTCACTCCCACACGGCTGTCTATCCAGTTCTCTACCCTGACAAGCGAGGTTCCTCACACCAACAGCAGGTACGTGGCACGGCTCTCAGATAACTCTGCGACACACGCACGGAACCACCTGTTGGCTTCACTCTCACACGGCCGTCTATCCAGTTCTCTATCCAGACAAGCGAGGTTCCTCACACCAACAGCAGGTACGTGGCATGGCTCTCAGATAACTCTGCGACACACGCACGGAACCACCTGTTGGCTTCACTCCCACACGGCCGTCTATCCAGTTCTCTACCCGGACAAGCGAGGTTCCTCACACCAACAGCAGGTACGTGGCACGGCTCTCAGATAACTCT
The DNA here is from genome assembly GCA_945910005.1 of Isoperla grammatica. NCBI lineage: Eukaryota > Metazoa > Arthropoda > Insecta > Plecoptera > Perlodidae > Isoperla > Isoperla grammatica. The sequence goes on from OX246737.1 coordinate 100,474,250, forward strand.
GCCACACACGCACGGAACCACCTGTTGGCTTCACTCCCACACGGCCGTCTATCCGGTTCTCTATCCGGACAAGCGAGGTTCCTCACACCAACAGCAGGTACGTGGCACGGCTCTCAGATAACTCTGCGACACACGCACGGTACCACCTGTTGGCTTCACTCCCACACGGCCGTCTATCCAGTTCTCTATCCGGACAAGCGAGGTTCCTCACACCAACAGCAGGTACGTGGCACGGCTCTCAGATAACTCTGCGACACACGCACGGAACCACCTGTTGGCTTCACTCCCACACGGCCGTCTATCCAGTTCTCTACCCGGACAAGCGAGGTTCCTCACACCAACAGCAGGTACGTGGCACGGCTCTCAGATAACTCTGCGAGACACGCACGGAACCACCTGTTGGCTTCACTCCCACACGGCTGTCTATCCAGTTCTCTACCCGGACAAGCGAGGTTCCTCACACCAACAGCAGGTACGTGGCACGGCTCTCAGATAACTCTGCGACACACGCACGGAACCACCTGTTGGATTCACTCCCACACGGCCGTCTATCCGGTTCTCTATCCGGACAAGCGAGGTTCCTCACACCAACAGCAGGTACGTGGCACGGCTCTCAGATAACTCTGCGACACACGCACGGAACCACCTGTTGGCTTCACTCCCACACGGCCGTCTATCCGGTTCTCTATCCGGACAAGCGAGGTTCCTCACACCAACAGCAGGTACGTGGCACGGCTCTCAGATAACTCTGCGACACACGCACGGAACCACCTGTTGGCTTCACTCCCACACGGCCGTCTATCCAGTTCTCTATCCGGACAAGCGAGGTTCCTCACACCAACAGCAGGTACGTGGCACGGCTCTCAGATAACTCTGCGACACACGCACGGAACCACCTGTTGGCTTCACTCCCACACGGCCGTCTATCCAGTTCTCTATCCGGACAAGCGAGGTTCCTCACACCAACAGCAGGTACGTGGCACGGCTCTCAGATAACTCTGCGACACACGCACGGAACCACCTGTTGGCTTCACTCCCACACGGCCGTCTATCCAGTTCTCTACCCGGACAAGCGAGGTTCCTCACACCAACAGCAGGTACGTGGCACGGCTCTCAGATAACTCTGCGACACACGCACGGAACCACCTGTTGGCTTCACTCCCACACGGCCGTCTATCCAGTTCTCTACCCGGACAAGCGAGGTTCCTCACACCAACAGCAGGTACGTGGCACGGCTCTCAGATAACTCTGCGACACACGCACGGAACCACCTGTTGGCTTCACTCCCACACGGCCGTCTATCCAGTTCTCTATCCGGACAAGCGAGGTTCCTCACACCAACAGCAGGTACTTGGCACGGCTCTCAGATAACTCTGCGACACACGCACGGAACCACCTGTTGGCTTCACTCCCACACGGCCGTCTATCCAGTTCTCTACCCGGACAAGCGAGGTTCCTCACACCAACAGCAGGTACGTGGCACGGCTCTCAGATAACTCTGCGACACACGCACGGAACCACCTGTTGGCTTCACTCCCACACGGCCGTCTATCCAGTTCTCTACCCGGACAAGCGAGGTTCCTCACACCAACAGCAGGTACGTGGCACGGCTCTCAGATAACTCTGCGACACACGCACGGAACCACCTGTTGGCTTCACTACCACACGGCCGTCTATCCAGTTCTCTACCCGGACAAGCGAGGTTCCTCACACCAACAGCAGGTACGTGGCACGGCTCTCAGATAACTCTGCGACACACGCACGGAACCACCTGTTGGCTTCACTCCCACACGGCCGTCTATCCAGTTCTCTATCCGGACAAGCGATGTTCCTCACACCAACAGCAGGTACGTGGCACGGCTCTCAGATAACTCTGCGACACACGCACGGAACCACCTGTTGGCTTCACTCTCACACGGCCGTCTATCCAGTTCTCTACCCGGACAAGCGAGGTTCCTCACACCAACAGCAGGTACGTGGCACGGCTCTCAGATAACTCTGCGACACACGCACGGAACCACCTGTTGGCTTCACTCCCACACGGCCGTCTATCCAGTTCTCTACCCAGACAAGCGAGGTTCCTCACACCAACAGCAGGTACGTGGCACGGCTCTCAGATAACTCTGCGACACACGCACGGAACCACCTGTTGGCTTCACTCCCACACGGCCGTCTATCCAGTTCTCTATCCGGACAAGCGAGGTTCCTCACACCAACAGCAGGTACGTGGCACGGCTCTCAGATAACTCTGCGACACACGCACGGAACCACCTGTTAGCTTCACTCCCACACGGCCGTCTATCCAGTTCTCTACCCGGACAAGCGAGGTTCCTCACACCAACAGCAGGTACGTGGCACGGCTCTCAGATAACTCTGCGACACACGCACGGAACCACCTGTTGGCTTCACTCCCACACGGCCGTCTATCCAGTTCTCTACCCTGACAAGCGAGGTTCCTCACACCAACAGCAGGTACGTGGCACGGCTCTCAGATAACTCTGCGACACACGCACGGAACCACCTGTTGGCTTCACTCCCACACGGCCGTCTATCCAGTTCTCTACCCTGACAAGCGAGGTTCCTCACACCAACAGCAGGTACGTGGCACGGCTCTCAGATAACTCTGCGACACACGCACGGAACCACCTGTTGGCTTCACTCCCACACGGCCGTCTATCCGGTTCTCTACCCTGACAAGCGAGGTTCCTCACACCAACAGCAGGTACGTGGCACGGCTCTCAGATAACTCTGCCACACACGCACGGAACCACCTGTTGGCTTCACTCCCACACGGCCGTCTATCCGGTTCTCTATCCGGACAAGCGAGGTTCCTCACACCAACAGCAGGTACGTGGCACGGCTCTCAGATAACTCTGCCACACACGCACGGAACCACCTGTTGGCTTCACTCCCACACGGCCGTCTATCCGGTTCTCTATCCGGACAAGCGAGGTTCCTCACACCAACAGCAGGTACGTGGCACGGCTCTCAGATAACTCTGCGACACACGCACGGAACCACCTGTTGGCTTCACTCCCACACGGCCGTCTATCCAGTTCTCTATCCGGACAAGCGAGGTTCCTCACACCAACAGCAGGTACGTGGCACGGCTCTCAGATAACTCTGCGACACACGCACGGAACCACCTGTTGGCTTCACTCTCACACGGCCGTCTATCCAGTTCTCTACCCGGACAAGCGAGGTTCCTCACACCAACAGCAGGTACGTGGCACGGCTCTCAGATAACTCTGCGACACACGCACGGAACCACCTGTTGGCTTCACTCCCACACGGCCGTCTATCCAGTTCTCTACCCGGACAAGCGAGGTTCCTCACACCAACAGCAGGTACGTGGCACGGCTCTCAGATAACTCTGCGACACACGCACGGAACCACCTGTTGGCTTCACTCCCACACGGCCGTCTATCCAGTTCTCTACCCGGACAAGCGAGGTTCCTCACACCAACAGCAGGTACGTGGCACGGCTCTCAGATAACTCTGCGACACACGCACGGAACCACCTGTTGGCTTCACTCCCACACGGCCGTCTATCCAGTTCTCTACCCGGACAAGCGAGGTTCCTCACACCAACAGCAGGTACGTGGCACGGCTCTCAGATAACTCTGCGACACACGCACGGAACCACCTGTTGGCTTCACTCTCACACGGCCGTCTATCCAGTTCTCTATCCGGACAAGCGAGGTTCCTCACACCAACAGCAGGTACGTGGCACGGCTCTCAGATAACTCTGCGACACACGCACGGAACCACCTGTTGGCTTCACTCCCACACGGCCGTCTATCCAGTTCTCTATCCGGACAAGCGAGGTTCCTCACACCAACAGCAGGTACGTGGCACGGCTCTCAGATAACTCTGCCACACACGCACGGAACCACCTGTTGGCTTCACTCCCACACGGCCGTCTATCCAGTTCTCTACCCTGACAAGTGAGGTTCCTCACACCAACAGCAGGTACGTGGCACGGCTCTCAGATAACTCTGCGACACACGCACGGAACCACCTGTTGGCTTCACTCCCACACGGCCGTCTATCCAGTTCTCTACCCGGACAAGCGAGGTTCCTCACACCAACAGCAGGTACGTGGCACGGCTCTCAGATAACTCTGCGACACACGCACGGAACCACCTGTTGGCTTCACTCCCACACGGCCGTCTATCCAGTTCTCTACCCGGACAAGCGAGGTTCCTCACACCAACAGCAGGTACGTGGCACGGCTCTCAGATAACTCTGCGACACACGCACGGAACCACCTGTTGGCTTCACTCCCACACGGCCGTCTATCCAGTTCTCTACCCAGACAAGCGATGTTCCTCACACCAACAGCAGGTACGTGGCACGGCTCTCAGATAACTCTGCGACACACGCACGGAACCACCTGTTGGCTTCACTCCCACACGGCCGTCTATCCAGTTCTCTATCCGGACAAGCGAGGTTCCTCACACCAACAGCAGGTACGTGGCACGGCTCTCAGATAACTCTGCGACACACGCATGGAACCACCTGTTGGCTTCACTCCCACACGGCCGTCTATCCAGTTCTCTACCCGGACAAGCGAGGTTCCTCACACCAACAGCAGGTACGTGGCACGGCTCTCAGATAACTCTGCGACACACGCACGGAACCACCTGTTGGCTTCACTCCCACACGGCCGTCTATCCAGTTCTCTACCCTGACAAGCGAGGTTCCTCACACCAACAGCAGGTACGTGGCACGGCTCTCAGATAACTCTGCGACACACGCACGGAACCACCTGTTGGCTTCACTCCCACACGGCCGTCTATCCAGTTCTCTACCCGGACAAGCGAGGTTCCTCACACCAACAGCAGGTACGTGGCACGGCTCTCAGATAACTCTGCGACACACGCACGGAACCACCTGTTGGCTTCACTCCCACACGGCCGTCTATCCAGTTCTCTACCCAGACAAGCGATGTTCCTCACACCAACAGCAGGTACGTGGCACGGCTCTCAGATAACTCTGCGAGACACGCACGGAACCACCTGTTGGCTTCACTCCCACACGGCTGTCTATCCAGTTCTCTACCCGGACAAGCGAGGTTCCTCACACCAACAGCAGGTACGTGGCACGGCTCTCAGATAACTCTGCGAGACACGCACGGAACCACCTGTTGGCTTCACTCCCACACGGCTGTCTATCCAGTTCTCTACCCGGACAAGCGAGGTTCCTCACACCAACAGCAGGTACGTGGCACGGCTCTCAGATAACTCTGCGACACACGCACGGAACCACCTGTTGGATTCACTCCCACACGGCCGTCTATCCGGTTCTCTATCCGGACAAGCGAGGTTCCTCACACCAACAGCAGGTACGTGGCACGGCTCTCAGATAACTCTGCGACACACGCACGGAACCACCTGTTGGCTTCACTCCCACACGGCCGTCTATCCGGTTCTCTATCCGGACAAGCGAGGTTCCTCACACCAACAGCAGGTACGTGGCACGGCTCTCAGATAACTCTGCGACACACGCACGGAACCACCTGTTGGCTTCACTCCCACACGGCCGTCTATCCAGTTCTCTATCCGGACAAGCGAGGTTCCTCACACCAACAGCAGGTACGTGGCACGGCTCTCAGATAACTCTGCGACACACGCACGGAACCACCTGTTGGCTTCACTCCCACACGGCCGTCTATCCAGTTCTCTATCCGGACAAGCGAGGTTCCTCACACCAACAGCAGGTACGTGGCACGGCTCTCAGATAACTCTGCGACACACGCACGGAACCACCTGTTGGCTTCACTCCCACACGGCCGTCTATCCAGTTCTCTACCCGGACAAGCGAGGTTCCTCACACCAACAGCAGGTACGTGGCACGGCTCTCAGATAACTCTGCGACACACGCACGGAACCACCTGTTGGCTTCACTCCCACACGGCCGTCTATCCAGTTCTCTACCCGGACAAGCGAGGTTCCTCACACCAACAGCAGGTACGTGGCACGGCTCTCAGATAACTCTGCGACACACGCACGGAACCACCTGTTGGCTTCACTCCCACACGGCCGTCTATCCAGTTCTCTATCCGGACAAGCGAGGTTCCTCACACCAACAGCAGGTACTTGGCACGGCTCTCAGATAACTCTGCGACACACGCACGGAACCACCTGTTGGCTTCACTCCCACACGGCCGTCTATCCAGTTCTCTACCCGGACAAGCGAGGTTCCTCACACCAACAGCAGGTACGTGGCACGGCTCTCAGATAACTCTGCGACACACGCACGGAACCACCTGTTGGCTTCACTCCCACACGGCCGTCTATCCAGTTCTCTACCCGGACAAGCGAGGTTCCTCACACCAACAGCAGGTACGTGGCACGGCTCTCAGATAACTCTGCGACACACGCACGGAACCACCTGTTGGCTTCACTACCACACGGCCGTCTATCCAGTTCTCTACCCGGACAAGCGAGGTTCCTCACACCAACAGCAGGTACGTGGCACGGCTCTCAGATAACTCTGCGACACACGCACAGAACCACCTGTTGGCTTCACTCTCACACGGCCGTCTATCCAGTTCTCTACCCGGACAAGCGATGTTCCTCACACCAACAGCAGGTACGTGGCACGGCTCTCAGATAACTCTGCGACACACGCACGGAACCACCTGTTGGCTTCACTCCCACACGGCCGTCTATCCAGTTCTCTATCCGGACAAGCGATGTTCCTCACACCAACAGCAGGTACGTGGCACGGCTCTCAGATAACTCTGCGACACACGCACGGAACCACCTGTTGGCTTCACTCTCACACGGCCGTCTATCCAGTTCTCTACCCGGACAAGCGAGGTTCCTCACACCAACAGCAGGTACGTGGCACGGCTCTCAGATAACTCTGCGACACACGCACGGAACCACCTGTTGGCTTCACTCCCACACGGCCGTCTATCCAGTTCTCTACCCAGACAAGCGAGGTTCCTCACACCAACAGCAGGTACGTGGCACGGCTCTCAGATAACTCTGCGACACACGCACGGAACCACCTGTTGGCTTCACTCCCACACGGCCGTCTATCCAGTTCTCTATCCGGACAAGCGAGGTTCCTCACACCAACAGCAGGTACGTGGCACGGCTCTCAGATAACTCTGCGACACACGCACGGAACCACCTGTTAGCTTCACTCCCACACGGCCGTCTATCCAGTTCTCTACCCTGACAAGCGAGGTTCCTCACACCAACAGCAGGTACGTGGCACGGCTCTCAGATAACTCTGCGACACACGCACGGAACCACCTGTTGGCTTCACTCCCACACGGCCGTCTATCCAGTTCTCTACCCTGACAAGCGAGGTTCCTCACACCAACAGCAGGTACGTGGCACGGCTCTCAGATAACTCTGCGACACACGCACGGAACCACCTGTTGGCTTCACTCCCACACGGCCGTCTATCCGGTTCTCTACCCTGACAAGCGAGGTTCCTCACACCAACAGCAGGTACGTGGCACGGCTCTCAGATAACTCTGCCACACACGCACGGAACCACCTGTTGGCTTCACTCCCACACGGCCGTCTATCCGGTTCTCTATCCGGACAAGCGAGGTTCCTCACACCAACAGCAGGTACGTGGCACGGCTCTCAGATAACTCTGCCACACACGCACGGAACCACCTGTTGGCTTCACTCCCACACGGCCGTCTATCCGGTTCTCTATCCGGACAAGCGAGGTTCCTCACACCAACAGCAGGTACGTGGCACGGCTCTCAGATAACTCTGCGACACACGCACGGAACCACCTGTTGGCTTCACTCCCACACGGCCGTCTATCCAGTTCTCTATCCGGACAAGCGAGGTTCCTCACACCAACAGCAGGTACGTGGCACGGCTCTCAGATAACTCTGCGACACACGCACGGAACCACCTGTTGGCTTCACTCCCACACGGCCGTCTATCCAGTTCTCTACCCGGACAAGCGAGGTTCCTCACACCAACAGCAGGTACGTGGCACGGCTCTCAGATAACTCTGCGACACACGCACGGAACCACCTGTTGGCTTCACTCCCACACGGCCGTCTATCCAGTTCTCTATCCGGACAAGCGAGGTTCCTCACACCAACAGCAGGTACGTGGCACGGCTCTCAGATAACTCTGCGACACACGCACGGAACCACCTGTTGGCTTCACTCCCACACGGCCGTCTATCCAGTTCTCTATCCGGACAAGCGAGGTTCCTCACACCAACAGCAGGTACGTGGCACGGCTCTCAGATAACTCTGCGACACACGCACGGAACCACCTGTTGGCTTCACTCCCACACGGCCGTCTATCCAGTTCTCTACCCGGACAAGCGAGGTTCCTCACACCAACAGCAGGTACGTGGCACGGCTCTCAGATAACTCTGCGACACACGCACGGAACCACCTGTTGGCTTCACTCCCACACGGCCGTCTATCCAGTTCTCTACCCGGACAAGCGAGGTTCCTCACACCAACAGCAGGTACGTGGCACGGCTCTCAGATAACTCTGCCACACACGCACGGAACCACCTGTTGGCTTCACTCCCACACGGCCGTCTATCCAGTTCTCTACCCGGACAAGCGAGGTTCCTCACACCAACAGCAGGTACGTGGCACGGCTCTCAGATAACTCTGCCACACACGCACGGAACCACCTGTTGGCTTCACTCCCACACGGCCGTCTATCCAGTTCTCTACCCGGACAAGCGAGGTTCCTCACACCAACAGCAGGTACGTGGCACGGCTCTCAGATAACTCTGCGAGACACGCACGGAACCACCTGTTGGCTTCACTCCCACACGGCTGTCTATCCAGTTCTCTACCCGGACAAGCGAGGTTCCTCACACCAACAGCAGGTACGTGGCACGGCTCTCAGATAACTCTGCGACACACGCACGGAACCACCTGTTGGCTTCACTCCCACACGGCCGTCTATCCAGTTCTCTACCCGGACAAGCGAGGTTCCTCACACCAACAGCAGGTACGTGGCACGGCTCTCAGATAACTCTGCGACACACGCACGGAACCACCTGTTGGCTTCACTCCCACACGGCCGTCTATCCAGTTCTCTACCCGGACAAGCGAGGTTCCTCACACCAACAGCAGGTACGTGGCACGGCTCTCAGATAACTCTGCGACACACGCACGGAACCACCTGTTGGCTTCACTCCCACACGGCCGTCTATCCGGTTCTCTACCCAGACAAGCGAGGTTCCTCACACCAACAGCAGGTACGTGGCACGGCTCTCAGATAACTCTGCGACACACGCACGGAACCACCTGTTGGCTTCACTCCCACACGGCCGTCTATCCAGTTCTCTATCCGGACAAGCGAGGTTCCTCACACCAACAGCAGGTACGTGGCACGGCTCTCAGATAACTCTGCGACACACGCACGGAACCACCTGTTGGATTCACTCCCACACGGCCGTCTATCCAGTTCTCTACCCGGACAAGCGAGGTTCCTCACACCAACAGCAGGTACGTGGCACGGCTCTCAGATAACTCTGCGACACACGCACGGAACCACCTGTTGGATTCACTCCCACACGGCCGTCTATCCAGTTCTCTATCCGGACAAGCGAGGTTCCTCACACCAACAGCAGGTACGTGGCACGGCTCTCAGATAACTCTGCGACACACGCACACAACCACCTGTTGGCTTCACTCCCACACGGCTGTCTATCCAGTTCTCTATCCGGACAAGCGAGGTTCCTCACACCAACAGCAGGTACGTGGCACGGCTCTCAGATAACTCTGCGACACACGCACGGAACCACCTGTTGGCCTCACTCCCACACGGCCGTCTATCCAGTTCTCTATCCGGACAAGCGAGGTTCCTCACACCAACAGCAGGTACGTGGCACGGCTCTCAGATAACTCTGCGACACACGCACGGAACCACCTGTTGGCTTCACTCCCACACGGCTGTCTATCCAGTTCTCTACCCTGACAAGCGAGGTTCCTCACACCAACAGCAGGTACGTGGCACGGCTCTCAGATAACTCTGCGACACACGCACGGAACCACCTGTTGGCTTCACTCCCACACGGCTGTCTATCCAGTTCTCTACCCGGACAAGCGAGGTTCCTCACACCAACAGCAGGTACGTGGCACGGCTCTCAGATAACTCTGCGACACACGCACGGAACCACCTGTTGGCCTCACTCCCACACGGCCGTCTATCCAGTTCTCTATCCGGACAAGCGAGGTTCCTCACACCAACAGCAGGTACGTGGCACGGCTCTCAGATAACTCTGCGACACACGCACGGAACCACCTGTTGGCTTCACTCCCACACGGCCGTCTATCCAGTTCTCTACCCGGACAAGCGAGGTTCCTCACACCAACAGCAGGTACGTGGCACGGCTCTCAGATAACTCTGCGACACACGCACGGAACCACCTGTTGGCTTCACTCCCACACGGCCGTCTATCCAGTTCTCTACCCGGACAAGCGAGGTTCCTCACACCAACAGCAGGTACGTGGCACGGCTCTCAGATAACTCTGCGACACACGCACGGAACCACCTGTTGGCCTCACTCCCACACGGCCGTCTATCCAGTTCTCTATCCGGACAAGCGAGGTTCCTCACACCAACAGCAGGTACGTGGCACGGCTCTCAGATAACTCTGCGACACACGCACGGAACCACCTGTTGGCTTCACTCCCACACGGCTGTCTATCCAGTTCTCTACCCGGACAAGCGAGGTTCCTCACACCAACAGCAGGTACGTGGCACGGCTCTCAGATAACTCTGCGACACACGCACGGAACCACCTGTTGGCCTCACTCCCACACGGCCGTCTATCCAGTTCTCTATCCGGACAAGCGAGGTTCCTCACACCAACAGCAGGTACGTGGCACGGCTCTCAGATAACTCTGCGACACACGCACGGAACCACCTGTTGGCTTCACTCCCACACGGCCGTCTATCCAGTTCTCTACCCGGACAAGCGAGGTTCCTCACACCAACAGCAGGTACGTGGCACGGCTCTCAGATAACTCTGCGACACACGCACGGAACCACCTGTTGGCTTCACTCCCACACGGCCGTCTATCCAGTTCTCTACCCGGACAAGCGAGGTTCCTCACACCAACAGCAGGTACGTGGCACGGCTCTCAGATAACTCTGCGACACACGCACGGAACCACCTGTTGGCTTCACTCCCACACGGCCGTCTATCCAGTTCTCTACCCGGACAAGCGAGGTTCCTCACACCAACAGCAGGTACGTGGCACGGCTCTCAGATAACTCTGCGACACACGCACGGAACCACCTGTTGGCTTCACTCCCACACGGCCGTCTATCCAGTTCTCTACCCAGACAAGCGAGGTTCCTCACACCAACAGCAGGTACGTGGCACGGCTCTCAGATAACTCTGCGACACACGCACGGAACCACCTGTTGGCTTCACTCCCACACGGCCGTCTATCCAGTTCTCTATCCGGACAAGCGAGGTTCCTCACACCAACAGCAGGTACGTGGCACGGCTCTCAGATAACTCTGCGACACACGCACGGAACCACCTGTTGGCTTCACTCCCACACGGCCGTCTATCCAGTTCTCTATCCGGACAAGCGAGGTTCCTCACACCAACAGCAGGTACGTGGCACGGCTCTCAGATAACTCTGCGACACACGCACGGAACCACCTGTTGGCTTCACTCCCACACGGCCGTCTATCCAGTTCTCTATCCTGACAAGCGAGGTTCCTCACACCAACAGCAGGTACGTGGCACGGCTCTCAGATAACTCTGCGACACACGCACGGAACCACCTGTTGGCCTCACTCCCACACGGCCGTCTATCCAGTTCTCTATCCGGACAAGCGAGGTTCCTCACACCAACAGCAGGTACGTGGCACGGCTCTCAGATAACTCTGCGACACACGCACGGAACCACCTGTTGGCTTCACTCCCACACGGCCGTCTATCCAGTTCTCTACCCGGACAAGCGAGGTTCCTCACACCAACAGCAGGTACGTGGCACGGCTCTCAGATAACTCTGCGACACACGCACGGAACCACCTGTTGGCTTCACTCCCACACGGCCGTCTATCCAGTTCTCTACCCAGACAAGCGAGGTTCCTCACACCAACAGCAGGTACGTGGCACGGCTCTCAGATAACTCTGCGACACACGCACGGAACCACCTGTTGGCTTCACTCCCACACGGCCGTCTATCCAGTTCTCTACCCTGACAAGCGAGGTTCCTCACACCAACAGCAGGTACGTGGCACGGCTCTCAGATAACTCTGCGACACACGCACGGAACCACCTGTTGGCTTCACTCCCACACGGCCGTCTATCCAGTTCTCTACCCGGACAAGCGAGGTTCCTCACACCAACAGCAGGTACGTGGCACGGCTCTCAGATAACTCTGCGACACACGCACGGAACCACCTGCTGGCTTCACTCCCACACGGCCGTCTATCCAGTTCTCTACCCTGACAAGCGAGGTTCCTCACACCAACAGCAGGTACGTGGCACGGCTCTCAGATAACTCTGCGACACACGCACGGAACCACCTGTTGGCTTCACTCTCACACGGCTGTCTATCCAGTTCTCTATCCGGACAAGCGAGGTTCCTCACACCAACAGCAGGTACGTGGCACGGCTCTCAGATAACTCTGCGACACACGCACGGAACCACCTGTTGGCTTCACTCCCACACGGCCGTCTATCCAGTTCTCTATCCGGACAAGCGAGGTTCCTCACACCAACAGCAGGTACGTGGCACGGCTCTCAGATAACTCTGCGACACACGCACGGAACCACCTGTTGGCTTCACTCCCACACGGCCGTCTATCCAGTTCTCTATCCAGACAAGCGAGGTTCCTCACACCAACAGCAGGTACGTGGCACGGCTCTCAGATAACTCTGCGACACACGCACGGAACCACCTGTTGGCTTCACTCCCACACGGCCGTCTATCCAGTTCTCTACCCGGACAAGCGAGGTTCCTCACACCAACAGCAGGTACGTGGCACGGCTCTCAGATAACTCTGCGACACACGCACGGAACCACCTGTTGGCTTCACTCCCACACGGCCGTCTATCCAGTTCTCTATCCGGACAAGCGAGGTTCCTCACACCAACAGCAGGTACGTGGCACGGCTCTCAGATAACTCTGCGACACACGCACGGAACCACCTGTTGGCTTCACTCCCACACGGCCGTCTATCCAGTTCTCTACCCGGACAAGCGAGGTTCCTCACACCAACAGCAGGTACGTGGCACGGCTCTCAGATAACTCTGCGACACACGCACGGAACCACCTGTTGGCTTCACTCCCACACGGCCGTCTATCCAGTTCTCTACCCGGACAAGCGAGGTTCCTCACACCAACAGCAGGTACGTGGCACGGCTCTCAGATAACTCTGCGACACACGCACGGAACCACCTGTTGGCTTCACTCCCACACGGCCGTCTATCCAGTTCTCTACCCTGACAAGCGAGGTTCCTCACACCAACAGCAGGTACGTGGCACGGCTCTCAGATAACTCTGCGACACACGCACGGAACCACCTGTTGGCTTCACTCCCACACGGCCGTCTATCCAGTTCTCTACCCGGACAAGCGAGGTTCCTCACACCAACAGCAGGTACGTGGCACGGCTCTCAGATAACTCTGCGACACACGCACGGAACCACCTGTTGGCTTCACTCCCACACGGCCGTCTATCCAGTTCTCTACCCGGACAAGCGAGGTTCCTCACACCAACAGCAGGTACGTGGCACGGCTCTCAGATAACTCTGCGACACACGCACGGAACCACCTGTTGGCTTCACTCCCACACGGCCGTCTATCCAGTTCTCTACCCGGACAAGCGAGGTTCCTCACACCAACAGCAGGTACGTGGCACGGCTCTCAGATAACTCTGCGACACACGCACGGAACCACCTGTTGGCTTCACTCTCACACGGCTGTCTATCCAGTTCTCTATCCGGACAAGCGAGGTTCCTCACACCAACAGCAGGTACGTGGCACGGCTCTCAGATAACTCTGCGACACACGCACGGAACCACCTGTTGGCTTCACTCCCACACGGCCGTCTATCCAGTTCTCTACCCGGACAAGCGAGGTTCCTCACACCAACAGCAGGTACGTGGCACGGCTCTCAGATAACTCTGCGACACACGCACGGAACCACCTGTTGGCTTCACTCCCACACGGCCGTCTATCCAGTTCTCTACCCGGACAAGCGAGGTTCCTCACACCAACAGCAGGTACGTGGCACGGCTCTCAGATAACTCTGTGACACACGCACGGAACCACCTGTTGGCTTCACTCCCACACGGCCGTCTATCCAGTTCTCTATCCTGACAAGCGAGGTTCCTCACACCAACAGCAGGTACGTGGCACGGCTCTCAGATAACTCTGTGACACACGCACGGAACCACCTGTTGGCTTCACTCCCACACGGCCGTCTATCCAGTTCTCTACCCGGACAAGCGATGTTCCTCACCTCAACAGCAGGTACGTGGCACGGCTCTCAGATAACTCTGCGATACACGCACGGAACCACCTGTTGGCTTCACTCCCACACGGCCGTCTATCCAGTTCTCTACCCGGACAAGCGAGGTTCCTCACACCAACAGCAGGTACGTGGCACGGCTCTCAGATAACTCTGTGACACACGCACGGAACCACCTGTTGGCTTCACTCCCACACGGCCGTCTATCCAGTTCTCTATCCTGACAAGCGAGGTTCCTCACACCAACAGCAGGTACGTGGCACGGCTCTCAGATAACTCTGCGACACACGCACGGAACCACCTGTTGGCTCACCACGGCGTTCGTCAACCGAGGTTACCAACGTGACCAAGTCCGGCAGAGAATGAGTAGGACCAGACCGGCACAAGTGAACAAGCCCCAAGTCAACAACAACATAATCCCTCTCATTACACAGTGGTACCCAGGCCTAAGTGCTCTCAATGGCGTCATCAAGAGGGCCGTAGAAATACTCAGAGCCTCTCCCAAGACGAAGAACCTAGCGGCGTCAATACCCAGAGTCACTTTCAAGCGTCCCCCCAATCTGGGCAACGTGCTTGTCAACAGAGACCCCTCAACCAACACCGAGAGGGAGGTTATCCAGCCGGCAGGATCCTATCCTTGCCAGAGACCTAGATGCAAGACTTGCAGAATGAATCCTCCTGCCACCAACTTCACTGCTCGGGCCACGGGCCTCATATACCCCATTCGAGGGCACAATACATGCGAAACAGAGAATGTGGTATACCAACTAGACTGCAAGCACTGCCCGGCCGAGTATGTGGGCCTGACTACTAACCACCTGAGTCAGAGGATGACAGGACACAGGCAGTCCATCACACTGCAAGATGAAGAAAAACCTGTGGCGAGACATGCTATGTCACACAATCTTGGACTTGAGAGCTGCTTTAACACCAAAGTCATCAAGGCCCTGCCTAGAAGCTGTCTCGCCAGTGACCTCAGACGGTGGGAACAAGCCCATATCGCGGTAACCCTGTCCCGAGACCCTCCCAATCTCAACATCAGGTAGCCCCGCCTCCCACCGCCTTCCTTACCCCACCCCCAACAGCACTGGTGTTCAACCATTGTATATACTGTAAATAGTTTTAGTTTAAGCATTCTCCTTCTGGTGACCAAGACCGAAGCGTCGAAACGTCCAGAAGTTTTTGTGTTGTGTTTTTTGTTTTGTTTGTGTTATCTACGCTACGCAGCCTGCCAAATGGTTACAGGTAAGCTGTTGGCTCCTATCCTTCTTTCCCTCTCACACATATATATATATATTCTTGTTACGTCGTATCTTCGACCTTCAGATGGCCTACCGAACTTTTTAAGGTAAGCTGTCGGCTCCTGTCTCTTTTCAAATTCCCTAGACTCACAGCCTTTGGGCTCTACACCTATAATTAACTGAAGGGTATTTGTATTTATTGAAGTGAGAAGTCCGAAGATCTTATACGTTGTACATATGTATGGTACAACTACATCTACTATTGCAAACTGTTTTATTCCTGGGCTATTTTGCCGTGTTGGGTATGAGTCTCTTACTCGACGTTTTGCCACCCATGTTGGTGGCTTTCTTAACGGCAAACGATAGTCTCACTTTAAAACGGCAACAATTTAATGTTCTTTAATTTATATTTTGAGAACAATACACAATATTGAAAAAAATTCCTTAATTGGCTTCTCAAACCACAACCGTAATGATAGCAATATTTGAAATTTTATTAATCCAGATTGTAGCTCTCACGAAACTTCGTCCTGCTCAATCGTCACATTTTTCAATATTGTGTATCGTTTTCAAAATATAAATTAAAGAACGTTTATTTGTTGCCGTTTTACAGTGAAACTATCCTTTCGCCTTAAGACTGGTCGAGTCTGGTCCAGTCTTGAGAAGCCACCAACTACTTAGGCTATACATCTGCTATGTATTACTACTACTACACACACTACATCACATAATAATGAGCATTAAAATGCAGATTTACACAGGAGTGGAGGAATGTAATTCAATTAAAATGCTCATTCAGATAGATCTACTCTTTATTAGAATAAAGGCTTATCTTTGTGAGGAAGTACAGTATTTCAGATTGTGTTTAAATTGAAGGATATCAGGGAGGGAGAGGTTTTTGTTGTTGGGCAGTTTATTGTTTTGAGTGGAGCTAAAATATTTAGGGCCCTGAGCAAATAGGTACAGATTATAGACTGACTTGTGGATGTTGGTGCTAGCTCTTGTGAAATGGGAATGTGTTGTTGTGTTCGGAGGGAAGAGGTTTCTATTGGAGCGAGCAAATATGGCAGCAGATTGAATAAGGGCACCTGCTAAGGTGAGGATTCCCAAGTAATGACCTGCTCCATGAAACTCGCAATTTTGTGTTCACATCACACTAGCACTACCACCTATGTAGTTAATTTGTTATCTGTGGCACTACCGTTATGTACGTTGTCAAATGATTCGATATCAATCAGTATCAGTGCAATCGATTGACATTCATCCCGTTTATTTATGTCAATGCATTTTCGAGCAAAGTTTCGGCATACGTCGTAAAATTGCAATTTGCTGTTTGACGACTGCCAGTGAACTGAAGAAAATGGTGAGAGAGAGAGTGAGTGAGTGAGTGAGAGCTCACAATAACAGATCATTTTTTCCTAAATAAATATCCAAATTAATTGATTATAATATTAATTCAAATTAATATTGGTCAAGTTGTTTAACTTGATTATTTTCTATTAAATTCTCGTTGTCAGCCGACATATATTAATGAATTTTACACCCCTTGTATTAGTATCCTACATGTGAGCATCATTTAATTGCACTGAGGTTTGTCTCTTAGAACTAATCAAAATTTCACTTAGTCATTCAGCTAAATACTACAAATGTGTCTTCAAAATAAATTGGGCCCCTAAATTGCGTAGCGCAAACTATTGTAACGAATAACAATTAACATTCTCGTAGGTCACATGTTACACTTACAAGGATGTCAACAACTGGTGGTTGGTAAAACGACCTGAAAAGAACGACTTTGCCGTGTCTGAGCCGCTCGACTTGATAAAACATGGCGACGTGATTCAGCTAGTTCACGGTCTGACCAACAGGGCACTCAACTCACACGACGTGGCAGCACCAATGACTCCGAACAACCAGGTACGCACAGCATATTAAACATAGTGTTGCATATATAAATAGCAATAGCTATTAAATTTTATGCAGATTATTTTTCCAATAGCATTTAATTGAGAAAATAAGTGTCTAATTGCATATCGCATATTAAACGAAGTCTCTGCAGAAGGTTTGGCCATCAGGAAAGTGTTCAATGTTCTTTCAATCAAATTATTGGTAATTACTACTTTTTCGCGTAGGAAAGTTATTAGAAGAAATAATTGTGAGCGAGCAAAAATCAACGTAGACCTTTTGTTTTACTGCTTTCAAACGAACTACTTTATTGTTGCCTCACCAGAGCGCAGCACAGTACACTTCTACAGGGCGGCCAACACATGAACATAAATGTTGCCTTTTTGAAACTTTGGCGCTCTAACACCTCTCCTCAAAAATGTAACATGAGGCTCAGCCGTCTTACATAATACACCAATCTTGACACAAACATGATTATACTATAAGATATTACTTCTTATAACTAATGCATTAATTAATTAATTAATTACAAATAATTGCATTAATTGCAAATATCAAACAATTTCTAAACAATTCCCAACCTTTGAGAAAACTCCTTATTATCTATACCATACCGCTGTCTAAAGCCCTGCGCTACAAGTCTAGCTTTGAATCTAACAATTTTTCCATACATTTTCTTAAGGGCAAACACCCATCTACTCCCTATTACTAGGGATGTGCGGGTACCCGAAAAACGGGTATTTTTCGGGTAGCAAAATTTACCCGAGGTCGGGTCGGGCCGTAAATTATGCCCGAAAAAACCGGGTCGGGTAGCCTAGGCCTAGTACAACATAATTTCGAGGTTATGATTGGTCGAAATTGTGAATTTCAATATGAAGCTGCAAGACGGGGAAGCTTGGGAGGAACTGATATTTATATGAGGATGCCTTACCTTCTATCTTACTTTATTATTATTTCAAGAATATAGTGTAGCCTAGGTGAATAACAATATTTCACCATGATTTCACGATGTATTTGACATTTGACCATGATCTAAACAAAGATGGCGACCATATGCCAGAACTCCCCACCGCCTTCTTGACGGAAATAGCGTGAAATACGGCGGGAAATTCAAATTTTCAAATAATTAGAAAATTCGAATGTGTTGAAGTAGATTCGGATCGTAGATTCGTACACAACTACATTTTATGTAACGTATTTTCTATTGATTGATACATTTTTATTAATTATTACTAAAAACTTTACTTATAATATATTTCACTGATCTATACGTGTGTATTAAATTTAGCACGACCCGACCCGACCCGACCCGACCCGAGGTTTATTTCCATACCCGACCCGAGGTTAATTTCCATACCCGACCCGAACCCGACCCGAGTTAAAAAATCACTACCCGCACATCCCTACCTATTACATTAGAATCACTAGGCCTTCTAACAATTTCCCAGGTGGACTGGGCGTCCATGTTGCTTAGCTCTTCCAACATGGCTGCTCTCCACTCCACTGCCTGGGGTCCACTGAGCGCCTCCTCAGCGGTCTCCGGTATCCCGATGTCCATGGCCTCCCTTACTGCACAACGGGACAGATTGCAGTATGGACACGTCCTGGGTATCCTCCTCCTCTCGGAACGCCTCACTGGTGGTTGGCCAATTACATCTGGCACCTCTCCTTGGACTGGCACCTCTTCTTGGACTGGCACCTCTCTTGGACTGGCACCTCTCCTTGGACTGTCACCTCTCCTTGGACGGGCACCTCTCCTTGGACTGGCGCCTCTCCTTGGACTGGTATCCCCACTGGAACTGGCACCTCTTCTTGGGCTGGCACCTCTTCTTTGACTGGTTCCCCAACTATTGGAAGCAGCACCTCGGCATCTTTCATTTTCCCTTTTATGCATGGCAAGCAGTCTTCATCTCCTCCGTTGTCTTCCTTGTCCATCAACCCCTTTGGGACATCTAGCTTTAATAGCACCTTGTCATTTGGATGTCCTAACCTGCTGTGCCAGGTGGAGAGGGTTACCTTTGACGCCTTCATCTTCTTTGTATTGTATTCGTCTCGAATGTCTTTGATTGTTACTCCGTTCAAAGTTGTTACGTAGTAAAGTCGCGATACCCGGTGGGCTTGAAAAACTAACTTATCTCCAATCAGGGTTCTTGATAGTCCTTGGAAGGCTTCAATCTTGAGGCCCTTCTCCTCAATTTTCCCCTGGGAGATTAGGTTGTCCTGAAGTTCAGGCACAAGCAGGACCTCCTTCAGTTCAATGTCTTTACCGCCACATTCATCTGACATTTGTAGAGTCACTTTGCCTTTACCTGCAATCTTCAATGGAGCACCATCTCCTACCTCAACCTCACCTTGCATCTCTACAAAATCACGTATGAGATCTCTCCGATTCGTCATATGATCTGACGCGCCACAGTCAAGGAGCCACACCCCTCCATTGTTTGGTACGTTACGCTTGGCGCACAAGGACACGTGCTCCCTGGTGACAACAGTTGCTGTGGCTTTCTTTTGCTCTCCCTTCGCAGCAGCTGTTTCATCATTCTTAGGACACTTACTTGCAATGTGTCCTTCACCCCCACATGCGTAGCACCAAAACTTACGAGGCTTACCTTTGTCTGATTTAGGTCTTGATCCTCCCTCCTTCTTGGTTTGTTGTGACTGACCTGTTCTTGAAGTCTTCAATGCTTGGTGCTTACTGTTCTCTCCACAGTGTCGCCTCCTCTCCTCTTCATCTTCAAGTAGCAGTTTTTTCACAACAGTCATAGTCAGCTCTTTTGACTGCGATGTGAGTGTCTTTATCAGGATTTCGTAGCTGTTGGGAAGTCCTGTGAGACATATTCCCGCCAGCTGTTTGTCACTGAATGCGATATCATTTTTCTTTAACACTCGGTTCAGGTTAACAATTTGGCTACAATACTCTGTTACACTCAGCTCTTCTGTCTTCTCTAAATGTGTCAGTTCTCTTAGTTTTAGCATTGAGCCATACAGTGAATTGTCGTTGCACAACTTGTCAAGCGTATCCCATGCTTCTTTTGCATTTTCAAAGTCCATAACATCGGTGATAAGTTCGTCACATACGGATCTCAGTATAAGTGACAATGCGGTTAAATTATTTTTTGACCTCTTCCTAATGTCTACTTGAGTGAGTTGAGCGTCAGTGGCATCTTCATATCCACAAATTGCCTCCCAGCAATCACGCAGCAACATCTCAGATTTAACTCGTACCATCCATGCATTATAGTTATGCAATGTGAGTTTCGGAATCGAAAAGCTATGATCGTTACCTAAACCTCCTGTCGCCATTTTCTCCTCTCCTACTCCTCCGGAGAATGAGAATATGCTGCACGAGTTCGCTGGGCGACGCACTGTATAACAATGAACGAAGGCTTCTGGCTAAGCCTAGGTCCCTAGGTCTAGGCTCTGCAAATCGAGCACACTTCTTTGCCGATTTAGCTTACCACAGATCGCGGTCCCGCACAATTTTCACTTTGCTACGCAGGCAGCAATACCTGGGCCCATAACCTATTGGTAATTACTACTTTTTCGCGTAGGAAAGTTATAAGAAGAAATAATTGTGAGCGAGCAAAAATCAACGTAGACCTTTTGTTTTACTGCTTTCAAACGAACTACTTTATTGTTGCCTCACCAGAGCGCAGCACAGTACACTTCTACAGGGCGGCCAACACATGAACATAAATGTTGCCTTTTTGAAACTTTGGCGCTCTAACACAAATTGCCATTAACTTCGGAGATGCTCGTCATTTCATAATATTTTTAACATCAATGTATAATCCTACATGTCTAGTTGTGCATAAAAATGGTTTTATTATATATGCAAATTTCGTTTTTGGATATGGGCTACTATCTTGGTTTATTGGAAATTTGGTTTTATTGAGGCAAAGTTATATATCAGCAGTTTTACCCATATTTCCTATATTTTTCTTTTTTACTTGCTTCATTCATGATTTTTGAATTAAGGGTCTTACCCGTGAAAAATTTCAATATGCTATTATTCAGGGTGGCTTGAGAGTTGAAACAATGGGATGTAATGCCTTCTTAAACGTTTTTTCCATATTCTCAAATATTTTTTCAGAACGTTGATTGATGCATTGCATTCAAAATATTGTTAAATATCCGTTTCCAACATTAATTTATTACACTCTTCGTAGAGTTTGTAATTACGTAGTTGTAGGCCTACAGTAGTTATTTAGTGTATTTAGATAAAGTTTTCTTATTCATGATTACTCACTTCACCATATGTTTTCAGGAGGTGTCTTGTTACATAGATTACAACGTGTCGATGCCGGCACAGAACCACTGGCGTGTCGAGATCCTGAACCGTGACCAAGTGGGAGACGTCTGGCACACCATCGAGTCTCTCGTGAGTTACGTGGCACTCTATTCACTAGACCGATGCAGGGTATAGGTTTTACTACTCAAGAGAGAAAGAAAATCTCATCTCTAATATACTATAGTAAAACTTCTTTATAACAAACATCTTTATAACAAAATGATCTATTTAACAAAGTGTTTTTGATGTCCCAAAAGGTTCTTATGCATGTAAAGGTACCATCTTTATAAAGAAATGATATTCTTTATAAAAATTTAAAAAAAAACTAGGCTCCTAAGAGTTTGTTATAAAGAAGTTTCACTGTACATAGTAGTAGCCTTCTAACGTGTGGTCTTACGAATTCCAATGTCGTAAATATTTAAGTCTCTGCTAACTTGTTTTTAAGATGGCAACCACCAATCAGAAGCTTTGTAATCAACTCGGCTGACGCCCAAAATATTTAGTTGGATATCATAAGACTGGATGTAAGTTTGACAGAATAAATAATTGTTTACAAAATTAAAATGGAAACTAGAAAGAAAAAACTACATGTTTTTCACAAACTGCTGAAAATTCATGGTTTTTCCTCTAATTTGACTGGGTAGCAATATTAAGCTGGTTGCAAGTTTAGCTGACTGGTCTGAGTATTTTTATTTTTTTACCCAACTAAATGATGTTGGAATAAAGAGTACCGATATATATATATCTATATACTTATAGTATGCGTCCATACTAGCCGATGTGGTGCAAAATAAAATTAAAAAATTATTGATTGATTTAGTTTTAACAATCGACAGGAAAATCGCGATTTGTGGATGAAATTAAATGGTAGGTATGATTATCACGATTTGAAGTATATGAAATCGAATATCGATTAATATTTATATCGATTAACAATAATCGGCAGCATTCCCAAGGTGGAACGTTATTGACAGCAGTTGCTAGTTGTGCGTTAGGAATGCCAGGAAAGCTGGACAGGAAGGAGCAGGAGGCTTGTCTCTATTGGTTGGCGAGACGCATGATGACATAAATGTGTCAATGTGGGCATAAGAGAAGTTGTGCGTCTACGTAGCTAACACTGTGGGTCCAACAGGTACGCCTCGTCCACGTGAACACGAGCTCCGCCCTCAAGTGGTCCGCACGGCAACTACCCGAGTGGGGCTTCAACCAGCACGAGATCACCGCAGACCGGAATCACAATCAAGATGGCGCTGTGTGGAACGTCGAGGAACACCGATACACTAAAAGTAGGGTTTCTAATTGATATTCTTGTTGATGGTTAATACTATTTTGATTTGTTTGAAATGTACACTTTTACAATATATGCTGAATTAAGTTATGTTGATAGATGCCAGTCAGCTTGAATAATTGAGTATAGGGATGGGATTCGATAGTTTGGTAAAATGCCAAATTTGAGTGAGTCGAATCTGAGCGAGTCGAGTGGGAGAACACAGCAGTGTAAATGTCAAAATTCAACACATTTAGGTACTACCGTATTTTATTTTCTAACTTGCAAACTGTTCATGATCTCCAAAATCACTTTTCCACGAGGCCACAATATTCCATTGTAACACTCGATCATTTGAAATTTCACTGACAGCCACAGCGCAGCACTATGAATACAGATTTTACCAATACACTTTTAAAGAGAACAGTACTAATTAGTACGGTACAAACATATAGATTAAAATTGAAATTCAGATTTTATAGCCTACCGTAATTATATTATTTATAATACAGGGTACACCCAAAATAATTTAGTAGTGGCTAGTATTACATTTACATTGTTCGATTAACTTGTTTTCACCATAGCAAGACCACCAATCAGAATCTTTGAATGCCACCTTATATAGCTAATTTATTTGCTACAAGTAACTATTGTATTTGTTCATTGTAATACCAGCCCTAAGCATTTTTGACGTGATATGTTACCTACTACGCTTATTTTTTCTTCCATTATGTCCTGTCCCATTTTAAAATATGAACCGTATGTTCTGCACTAACCTCGTCCGTCTGTTGTGTCTGGCTCCAGACGAGGACCAGAAGGACCGGGAGCGAGAGCTGGTGAACGCGGAGATGATTCCGCTGCAGATGACTGCGCTCAGCTTCTGGGATAAACTGTGGGAGCTGCAGTACAAGATGTTGTTCACGAGCACCGACAAGGTACAGATACTGTAGGGATGTACATCATCGGAATTGTTTCCAAGTTTTATACTTCTGGGTAGATCTTTTAAAATTCTCTCTCGAAAATTACCTAGCAAAGATGTAAATAAGTTGGCCAGTGCACTTCATTAATCATTCATTACCTTCAACAAAATCACTATTTGGGACAGTGCAGGCAGCTTTTATATAACTGCATTGCCTGTTATTTGAATATTTTATATATTTTTCACATAAAATGTTTTTGAACAATAATGCAGGGGCTTTGTATTGCCATTGCCATTGGTCTTAGGACAACACATCCTCAGAAAGAAAAACAATTAATTGTCTGCTGTCCAATGTACATTGGGTGGCCACAAGGATCCAGCATTTTTTATTTTCTTATGCCAAGATGGCTTTTTCAGCCATTCTTTTGTCTATCCAATATAAAATATTCTTAGTACCGTATACTTGATCCGAATACAAAATTACTAGGGATGTGCGGATACCCGAAAAACCGTTTTTTGTTTTGTAACAAAATTTACCCAAGGTCGGGTCGATCCGTAAATTATGCCCGAAAAAGTTGGGTCTGGTAGTACAACACACTTTGGAGGTTATGATTGGTCAAAATTGTGAATTTCAAGTTCAAGCTGCAAGACTGGGAAGCTTGGGAGGAACTGATTATGAGGATGCCTTACCTGCTATGTTACTTTATTATTATCTCCTGATTATACTTATTTTGATTTATTTTGCATACAAGGGGGCACAACAACATTTTGTGACGTATTCTGACAATTTCTGACAGTGCTCATATAAAAAAGACGGCGACCAAGGTCGGTAAAGTAGTACCCACCACTTTCTTAGCGTAAATAAGGCAAAATATGTCGGGAAATTCAAATTTTCAAATACTTCGAAAATTCCAACCTGTTGAAAACCACTACATTTTGTGTAACGTATTTTGTCTAATCGATAAACTGGTATTATTTTTTGTTTATTGTTTACACTACCCGACCCAACCCGAGCCCGAGGGTACTTGAAGTACCCGACCCGAGCCCGACCCAAGTTCAGAAATCACTACCCACATATCCCCAAAAATTACAAATAAACAATTTTAGCTTGAGAAGTGAATAATCTCTAGTGAACCTGCGTGTGTAGGTGCAGAGTCACATGTACAGCAGTGACCCGTTGGAGTGGCCGCTGATGACGAGGGGTATGGCCTACTGGGTGAATAATCTCCCCTGAACCTGCGTGTGTAGGTGCAGAGTCACATGTACAGCAGTGACCCGTTGGAGTGGCCGCTGATGACGAGGGGTATGGCCTACTGGGTGAATAATCTCCCCTGAACCTGTGTGTGTAGGTGCAGAGTCACATGTACAGCAGTGACCCGTTGGAGTGGCCGCTGATGACGAGGGGTATGGCCTACTGGGTGAATAATCTCCCCTGAACCTGTGTGTGTAGGTGCAGAGTCACATGTACAGCAGTGACCCGTTGGAGTGGCCGCTGATGACGAGGGGTATGGCCTACTGGGTGAATAATCTCCCCTGAACCTGCGTGTGTAGGTGCAGAGTCACATGTACAGCAGTGACCCGTTGGAGTGGCCGCTGATGACGAGGGGTATGGCCTACTGGGTGAATAATCTCCCCTGAACCTGTGTGTGTAGGTGCAGAGTCACATGTACAGCAGTGACCCGTTGGAGTGGCCGCTGATGACGAGGGGTATGGCCTACTGGGTGAATAATCTCCCCTGAACCTGTGTGTGTAGGTGCAGAGTCACATGTACAGCAGTGACCCGTTGGAGTGGCCGCTGATGACGAGGGGTATGGCCTACTGGGTGAATAATCTCCCCTGAACCTGTGTGTGTAGGTGCAGAGTCACATGTACAGCAGTGACCCGTTGGAGTGGCCGCTGATGACGAGGGGTATGGCCTACTGGGTGAGCGGATCTAGCAACGCGCAGATCCACCTACTCGGAAACGTTGCCTTATGGTTCGCTGCCACTGCCGGCCTCGTCGTCTACTGTGCCCTTCTCGTGTTCTACCTGTTGCGCCGCAGACGGCTGTGCTACGACTTGCCGGAAGGTGGGTGACCTCTCTCCGGACAATACGTTATTTCACCAGTTTAAATACCAATTTCGGTGTTTTTCGTTGATTGTATTTTGACAATTTCTTGTTTAAATGTATCCATTTAATTTATTATTCATTTGTACATTGTAGATTGTACATTACTACTGATTGTGTCACATTACATTCACATTCAATACAAAATACACATTTAGGCATGTCACACTAAATTAAAAACATTTGATAACACATTAATAAATGAAAATTAATGTCAGTTCAAAAAATTAGCTACTTTAAATACAAGACTAGATCAAATAATTATTAAAGTTATCTTAAACAATAAAATGATCCCCCCCCCCCTCCCTCTTTTTACATTTTCAGAGTCATGGCAAAGTTTCTTGACTGCAGGGGAGATTTTGCTTGGTGGATTTCTTTTCCACTTCCTGCCGTACTTCTTTGTCGAACAGACATTATTTCTACATCACTACCTACCAGCACTCGTCTTCAAGGTGTTGCTTCTATGCGCACTACTGGAGCACGTCAATAAACTCTTATCGTAAGTATAGTTCATTATACTCTATTTTCCCAAAGAGAAGGCGACTTCGAATTTAAGACGACCCTCTATTTTCAAAAATTCAAAACTGGAAAAATCATATTCATCTTCATAATCTTAATACACGAATTTAAGACGACCCCCGATATTTTAACTTCACAAAATGGAGATAATCATATAGTCTTAGATTCAGGTAAATATGGTACTTGGGGTAGATTTAATCATCATCATCATCATCTGTTGCCACGTAACTCTGCGTTAAACATTTATATTAATAAACATTTATATTAAAGGTGGTGAATTTTGTAACTTTCTTAAATGATTTAGAGCTATTGCTAGAATGGCGGACATTTGTAAAATTCCTTTGGAGCCGACATAGCATGCATGCGCATTGCATACAATGTGTTTCTTCCGTTTTATTGATGACATCTTTATGGTATGGCCCCACGGCCAAGCACTACTAGACGTCTTCCTCACGGACCTCAACAATGCCAGTGTGTTACGCTTCACTTGGGAATCGTCATCATTGCACGTCGCATTCCTTGATGTGGATGTCTATTTAGAATCGGGCCGGCTGAGGACTGATGTTCACTTCAAACCCACCAACAAGCAGCTGTACCTTCATCACGACAGCTGTCACCCTACATATACCAAACGAGCACTACCCTACTCCCTAGCAGTGAGAGGCCAACGTATCTGCTCAGATGGTAATGATCTTGCCAAGTATTGCGAACGCATTACCAACGCCTTTGTGGCTCGAGGCTACGACAAGACCACCGTCCAACAACGCATCAATAGACCAGCGAGGCAGGCCATCCCGCCGCCCAATGATGTTATACCTCTAGTCACACAGTGGCACCCAGGACTACAGGCACTCAATGGTATAATGAAAAGTGGCCTTCACATTTTAACATCCTCCACTAAGACCCAAGATCTGGTAAAATCCTTGCCTAGAGTAGCCTTCAGACGCCCCCCGAACATTGCGGACCTAGTGGTCAGGAGAGACTGCCGCATCAGGGATGCTCCTGAAAATGAACCAGCAGGTTCCTACCCTTGCCAAGGAGGTAACGGTTGCTTGACGTGCCCAATTCATCAACCTTCCACCACGTTCAGTGCCCAGGCCACCGGCAAGACATACCCAATAAGGCAACACAACACCTGCCAAACCACCAATGTAGTCTACCAACTGAACTGCAACCACTGCTCTGCCGAATATGTTGGCCTAACTAAGAACTCGCTTAGGTCACGGATGAACGGGCACAGGCAAGACACTAAAAACCTGACCATGGACAAACCGGTGGCTCAACATGCGGCATCCCATAACCTGGCATTCAATGGATGTTTCAACACCAGAGTGATAAAATCCCTCCCAGCCAGCTGCAACCCAGGCGAACTAAGACGGTGGGAGTTGGCCCACCAGTGGATCACTAAATCTAGGTTGGCTCCCAACCTAAACATCCGTTAGTGATAGCCCTCTCCCCCTCTCACCTCCCTGCCGCCACACCCCCCAACAGCGCCTTGTAAATATTGTACATATATATATATATTTTAGTCTAGTTTATTATAGTTGTTAAGTTGACTAGAGTAGTTGCAGTAGCCATTCTTCTCTCGAGTGAGCAAGACCTCGGTCGAAACGTCTCGTTATATTTTGTATTATGTCTTCATGTGTACTTCAAACTCGCAAATCCGTCATCTTACTACACGAAGGTAAGCTGTTGGATCCTTTCCTCACTTAATATACCATTGCATACAAAATGTTATAATGTCCTCCAGTGAAAAACAGGTACTTAAAACTGAGTGGGTGGACAATAGTTACAAATGTGTTAATACTTAATTTATTTATTAATTTAAATTTACATACGCCTATAATTAATGAATCTACTTATTGATATGGGCAGGTCAGAAACAGAAGCCATTTTATATTGGATAGCAAGGAAGAGGAATGGCTGAGGAAGCCAACTCTGCATAGGAAAAAAAAAACTTATTGTATTTATTTGTAAGCATCACAGATTTAGTTTGTGTAATCTAACGTGACGTTGCCTCCTCAGATCGCTGGTGGGTCTGCCGTCCCTGCTGAGCGTCGTGTTCAAGGTCGTGATGTTCGCCTGGCTGCTGGCCGTCTTCGTTACGTTCAGACGTTTCTCTGTCCTGAGCTACGGCACGACCCCGCTCTCTGCATTCGACATCGTGCAGCTTCGTTGGCGCGAGACCTGGGACTTCATCGTCCATCGGCCTTGAGTGATCGCAAGCGCTCGGTTTTTAATTGTTGATTGTCTTGGCAGCTTCTAAAAGACAAAAACTGGCCGTTTTCTGCTACAGTATGGTAGCACTATATTGAAACTTCTTTATAACAAACTCTCACGGACCAAAATGTTATTTTGTTATAAAGAATATTTTGTTATAAGGATGGTAGATTCTCATCTATAAGAACCTTCTAGGACCTCAAAAACAGTTTGTTATATAGATCCTTTTGTTATAAAGATGTTTGTTATGAAGAAGTTTTAGTGTAGTACTAGGACGTTTTGGGAACAGTTTGTTGCTTGCTACCCAAAACTACGTGGTTTTAGAGTTTTTTTTTTTTTTACATTTCAACATGAAATTAGTTCAGCTACAATCATTTTTGGAACCTGGTACCCTGTCACCCGGGCTGCTAAAAAGGCTTTTTGCAGCTACATCTATGCCACTAGAAATGTCATGTAGGCTACATCATTATGCACGTAGGTATCACCTTGTTTTTGAGCACTCACCAGTGTATATCAGTAAAGATGTGAATTATTAATTCCAGCCATGTTTTATCCATCGAATGAAGTATTGTTTCTTAAATTAACGATAATGCAATGTCAGTATTTATGTAGTATATTATATCATTTTTATTTATGTTCTAGACTATATTTTAATATTTATATGTGTTTGGTATGTATATTAGGCCTATATGGTGTCTTAGAACTTGTGTAATATTGTTGTTCCTGGAGACACAGAAATATTACTTTCTTCTAAGAAATGTTTCCTTGCATTTCAAACTGGACTAAATCTAGTACAGTAGTATTTTTTTGTCTCAAAAATAATAATATTAGGTAAGGATCTAGCTGTATAATTGCGCATAATATTTCTACGCTGCATGAAAAGAACAACGATTTGTGTCGTCACATTGTGACGCTGACAGAATAGTGGCAATTAAGTACCCAAGTCGAGTTGATTAGTACCGTACGGTTCTGTACATCTGTACTATCCAATTCAGGTTATGATAGGTAATAATTATGTTTGTGTACTGTTCTTATAATGTTACTGGTAAATCATTATTTGTTTACAAGTTCTACTATACATGTACATCACATTTTTTCCTAGTTTTTTTTTCCTTAAGTTATTTAGAGAAGGAAATATGTATCCCAATACATAATTAGTAGGTAGGTATTGTTTAACTATGTATGCATATGTGGTGAGTGGTGACCATCAACAAAATATGTCTTATCACGAGAGCCGAGTCTGAGCTAGCTGGTGCAATCTTCGAAATGTATATCATTATACAGTAATAAGTTGTCTGCTAAACACACAAGCTCCTGCGTATTGTGGGAAACTCACTGATTCCTAGAACCAAGTACCTCTCACAGTGTAAGCTCATTCTATTTGTAGTGTGAATTTAAATGAGTTTATGCCAAGATCTAATGATAAACAATTTCCATGACAAAACAGTTACTATGCAGCATTTTCTAAAGAACTTTCTATTTTTTTTTTATGTATTTGTTAGTTTCTTAATTTTAAAATGTGTTGTGCATTGGCAGCTGCAGATGAAGTTCTAAGTACAGCTATTGTTAATACAAATTAAAAATTATTGCAACGAATCATTTGCAACCAATAGGTATAATATTTCATTCTCTTAGTCCATGACTGTTATTATTAGTACTTAAAATGTTTTAGATTTACTCTTTGACATAAAAGACAAATACTGTGTGTATTATTAGGATTGGACAGTTGTTAAATAATATTGTTAAATTATTTATTAATTATAATATATAGTATTTTCATATTGTTTAAAGTAATTTATTTAGTAAACCCCTTTTAATCCAACTTTGGTTAATTTGAATTGACAATGACATGTAATGTATATTTATTTACAGGTTATGAAAGTAGGTGCCAATCGGCTGGAATGGTATATTAAGTGAGGAAAGGATCCAACAGCTTACCTTCGTGTAGTAAGATGACGGATTTGCGAGTTTGAAGTACACATAAAAGACATAATACAAAATATAACGAGACGTTTCGACCGAGGTCTTGCTCACTCGAGAGAAGAATGGCTACTGCCATGGCTAATGGCTAATGGCAGTAGCCATTCTTCTCTCGAGTGAGCAAGACCTCGGTCGAAACGTCTCGTTATATTTTGTATTATGTCTTTTATGTGTACTTCAAACTCGCAAATCCGTCATCTTACTACACGAAGGTAAGCTGTTGGATCCTTTCCTCACTTAATATACCATATATTTATTTACAATTCAATATGCATATAAAATGTTAAAAAATGTTAGGCCTTCAGTAAACCCAATCACTAATCAGGCAATCACTATTCACTTCTAATGCTTTATTTTTTTTTATTATTATTTTATTTCCAAATACTCTCGAGTATTCCACTCACTCCAAGTAAACAAAATAAAGCAAGACTGAAACATCTCGGGAACTTGTTATTTACTTTTTTATATCTTTCTTTACGTATTTAATTCCTCAACCACATTAGTCTACACTTCAGGCTTCAGGTATACTGTTCGGGTCTATCCTTCTACCAATCAATAATCATACAATGCTATAATGTGTTCCAGGATACAGAAAGTATGTCTTCGAAGGCACAATTTATAGTAATCCCATTTTCAGTATTTGGGGTCCCTTGCAGTTTGTATTAAAGGAGGTTTACTCACTATAAATATGACAAATTGAATATACTTAGATGAGTGTTGCTGTAAATCTTTTAGTTTTCCAACAATGCAGCAGTTACGATTTACCGCATCGCGAAAGTGAAAAACTATCATGCCCACCTGGTAGTGACCCATAAGTTGTTATTTTATTATCACATTCACATCAAATGTTTAGTTTACTGTTAACACAAACAAATGCAAAGTGAATGTACTGGTAAATAGCACTAATATGGGTAATCATTTTCTTTGGCATCCCAAAATAACTGTTCTAATATCTGATGATAGACAATAATGTGTTATCTATAGCTATCATGGCATGGAATTTTTGGTGGTAGTACCTACCTTACCTCTTGTTTTTTTTTTTTGTGATACAGAGCCTCTATTGGTTGAAATGTTGTGACGTGTGTTTCTACTTTCTATGGCTTCAGTTATCAATTGTAAGCTTATAAATACGGGGAGCTTATATCTCGCTATAATACGAAAACAGCTAGTTATTTATGAACAATGGCTATCTGGTCAAGTACTTACAATAACATAGGTTAGGTAGCTAGCTTAGCAGAGGGCCATACTCTCTGAAGCCAATAACAAATGTTGTGAATATGAATTGAACTATGTACTTGAATGTTAGTTGTATTCATTTACTATGATGATGTATGTCTTGCAGGTCATTGGATCATTTTTAATACAATTATGTATGGAGATGGTAAATGGTATTTAGTATATTTTATACAAAGAAAGAATGTAATATAAATAAATGTTATTAATTTTTATATGAATGTGGTAGTTTTGATTTATTATTATTTATTAATGCGCATTTATGATGGGTTCCCAGTTTCTCAACTATATTTGTTTTCACAGTACTTTGTAGACTCAGTCCCTGCTGGAAGGAATGGAAGTAATTTTGATGGGGAAGTGAAGGCAATAGATAGAGCTCTGGAAAAAATGGAAATGTACCAGCACAGGAAAGTGGTTATTCTAATAGACTCTAAGGCAGCTATAGAGGCTATAGTAAACAAAGTGGAAGCAGACTATGAAGTTAAAATGTGTAAACTTAAGATTCTTAAGTTGATGCAGACTGGAAACACAATAGTCTTGCAATGGGTGCCTGCCCACTGTGGCATCAATGGCAATGAAAAGGCCGACTTCCTGGCAAAGATGGGCAGTAAGAAGAACCAAACAGTAAGACCCATATCGTACAGAGCAATAAAATCGCACCTCAAATTAGCCCACAATAGGGAAGTGAAAGACAGATGGAAAGAGGAGTCAAAGGATAAAAGCTGGGAGGCTTACGCTACCAAAAAAAGAAATATAAAATACACAAGAAAGACGACAACAGCAATGTTTCGCCTAGAGACGGGGCATGACTTGCTGGCAAAACATCTCCACAGGTTTGGAATAATGGAGTCAGACATGTGCAGATTGTGTGGGGATGGAGTGCAGGATAGACGACACCTACACATATGCACTAAACTTAAAGAAGTGATTGACGAGATGCCGAAGGGCATGGATAGATTTGAAAAGGAGGCGTTTCTCTACTGGGCTGCTAGACGCATGATGACTCCGTGAAGTGAGATGCGGGCATAAGAAAACAACAACACTTTGTAGACAAATGTGTAAGTGGCTAATCAAGAAATTATTACAGCTCTACTTAGTTTGATGGTTGGCAGTTATTTTGTCCTCCACAGTTGTACCAAAAGGTGTTATATAGGTAATAGGGAATATGCCTGTTAATTTGTTTCGTCGTTACCAAATTAATGACAATGTTATGAAGTCAAAAATATTTCATTTTCCCATTTTCGTAAATATTTTCAGTTAAGAAAGTAAGCTGAAAATTTCACAAATAATTATGGCGGGAAAAACAGGTCATAACGTCAGAACTGACTAATATCAATCAGCCTATCACGCAAAGATAATCAAAGATCGTATTTATGCCGAATATCTCACTAAAATGAGTGTATTTATATTGTTATTCGGTTCCAAAATGAATAATAATTGGGTCCAGCAATTAATTTACACCACTGGTATGATTATTTGTAATAATGTAACATTATTTCAGTGTTTGATAGTAATGTTGTGCAGAGATCGGACAATGAATTCATAGGTTGCACTTACGTTACATCTTTGCGCGTGGCGGCCACATTTGTGACCAAACTTTGACGTTGCCATGGAGAAACAATTGAAGGCTATTGTGGTAGAACACAGAAATTCATAGTTCTTCGAAATTCAGTCTGTTTTTTAGATGAAATTGGTATGTGTGTTAATATTTTATGTTTACTTTTTAAGTTCTAAATTAGGCTTATTTATTAAATTTCATTGTATTTGCCAATGATCTACGATTGGTCTGCATCAATTGTGTCGCAATCATGGCCGCTGTGACGTCACGTGGGAACTATGAATACGTTGTTTTTTCGATAATTGTGTAGTGTTGCAAGGCAGTGATTGGCCAATTCATTCATAAACCGTGATGTTTAGTCAGTTATGACGTAACCATCCGTTTCACGATAAAAGTCCGGGAAAGACAACATGTCAAACTTTGTAACGTTATAAAAATCGAACTGTGACATTTTGAAATGGGAAAAGTATGTTCCCGGTATTTGTAGATAAGGGCCTATCTATTTCATATGATTGGGGGAAATGTGGAATATTCCCTATTCTCATATTAAATGATGTACATTGGTACTGTTAAGTTTTTAAAAGTTTTTCTTTTTACATACTTTACATACATACTACATTGGTACTTCTTATATGTTTAGAAGAAGGGATACTCGGTCGAAAAATCATGCATAAGTACGATTTTAAGTCACTTCTCAAGAACACCACACAACATTGAAAAAGTGGCAACTAAGCATAAATTGTATTCATAAGAAATCAATACTTCTTCTTTTCTTATACCCACAATTGACATCTTATGTCATCATGTATTTTCTGGTCAGCCGGGTAAGTAAGTAAGTAAGTAAGTAAGTGAAATACTATATATGTAAAAGATTTCGGACTGTTTGTATTCTTTGTAATTATATTATTGTCACTGAAAATTAGCTTTTGAATTAAATTCCTTACATTTCACAATTTGATTTAAACTCTTATTAAGTATTGATGTATGAGTATGAGTGATGAGATGAATGATATGTATGAGTATTGATGAATGGAAGTGTAATTCATGTGAAAATATATGAAGAAAAAAGATGTACCGCATCAAATAACACATTTCATTTTATTGCGCCTTATGAAAACAAACACCTCTACACATCAGTCATGTTGCCAATAGATTAGAATAAAATAGATGGGTAGGTAGCAAACTCACTGGATCCCTATCCTGTAACAGTTTTATGAAACTCCCGATATCGATTTGGGCTCCTATGGGTCGAAAGCGGGCGAGAGCAAATATGTAACTTTTTATGCCTGATACCGCCAAATTTAACCCGGAATGGAAGTGTAAATCCGGATGGATACTGATTCAGCACCTCTTTCTAGGCCAATATGCATGTTAAATATTGTGTTTACTTATTAACATTTGTTTTCAGCGAAAACTAGGAGACGATTTAGATTCCAACAAGAAACATTGTACGTCCGTCGTACCGTACATTGAAATTCTTTTCTATAATTTACTATACTAAATATTAATTATTTTGTTGAGGTTATGTCAAATTATATACGTATTTACTGACCTAGCTTTAAATTAATATTTAATGTAGGTCTACGCTTAAATATCCCCTCCCCCTAAAATCGTATGTCTAGGTCTATATACACATAGTGGCAGCAGAATACTAGGCCTAGTATATTTTAAAACAACCTGAACAAAGTTTTCGGTCGATGGCATTTTGAGGTTATAAAGAAAACAAAAGACGATGACAACATGACTTGTGCGAACAGCGAAGCACTCGGAAGAGCCAGTTTCTGATTGGTTACGACTTCGGCAGCTCCATCGCTGTGCGATGTCTTCGGCTCAGCAGTCCCATATCGGCAAACCCATATCGGCAAACCCATATCGGACTACAGACGCTATAGAATTGCTATTCTTTTTATTATCTCTCCAAACCTGGAATGGGAACGACTATATACACGCTTTGGAATTGGCACGGATCCATATCAGGAAATTACAGAATAGGGGTCCTGGGAGTGAGTCGAGTACTAAGTAACCTAGGAACCAACACTAGCTGGTGCTCGGGGGGGAATTGTGGCAGAATTAATGGTCTGAGTATAGACTATAGAAATCAAAGGGAGGAGGCAAGGGTGTAGTTCAGCATCTCTTAACATTCAAGTTGGGTGTAGTACAAGATTTGGTGATCCACTGGTGTGCAAACTCCCAACTTCCATCTTCTATCTCCCCAGGGTTGCAGGTTGTAAGAGTGGTTTATTTCTGTTGTATCTTATATATATTGATATATTTATTAATTACATATTACTATTAGCCATTCTTGGGTTCAATCCGTATATATGGTACAATGAAAATGCTAAATCAATTAAATTAAATAAAAATAATAAATTAGATGTTTTTTATTTTCTATACGTATTTGACATTTCGTCGGAATTACATCTGGCTTTTTCAAAAACAATTTTTGAAACGAAACAAAATATTTACTGACATTACAAAATCAAAGACTTGGAACAATAAAATAAAATATAAAACAAGAGAATTTAACCTATTTGGAACTATTCATTTTTGACAGGCTGCTCCACTGGCGCAGGCATTTGACCTTGTATGTCTATGCCGACCAAGCAGTTGATGTGCTTTGTGCTCTGCCCGGCCCGGGCCTGGCATTTTCTCTCGGCCGAACAATCTTATGCAAGTTGTTTATTTCTGGTGGTGTTTATTCACCAGTTTTGGATTCAGTTACTTACCCGGTTAGCAATTTAACTAACCAAGTTCATCCATACTAGAAACAAACATAAGTTCAAAAAGTCTTATTAGGTCAATAGATAACCTAGAAAAGAATGATACCTCAGTATTATTTATGATTAGGTGTGTGGTAGGAGAGGCCAAACGGCCAGATATGCTTGGTGGGGGTAACGTTGATAAGGAACCCCCACCAAGTCTAGGGCCTATGATACCTATAAAATTATGATTCTTTCCAGAGTTAAGACTGTCAAAACCTGCTGATCACAAGCAGGTCCATTTTTTAGTGAGTTGGAGAGCTCAGCTCACCCTTTGACTTGCTAATTATGCTTCATTAATGCACTTCTTTTTATATCTGAAACAAAATGGTTCCTGTTTAATTTAATTTGTTTTAACCACCAAGCAAAAAAATGAGCCTAAAAACGAGGTGCCAATGTCATATGACCTAGCTGTTGTGTACCGGTACGTCGTTAAACACCGAATTAAATTGTATGAACAAAAACTAGGTGCACTGCATGGATAGGTCTACAACAGATTTCCATTTAGTTTAACCGATCATTTCTAATAATTTACTCAACATAGCTGTAAAATGAAATATCGTTTATTTTATAATTCCCTTAAACACGGTACAGAAACATGAATGTCAAACGAGCGTTACGAAGAACGTTCAAGACGAGGTGTCCATCGGCTCGATGGTGCGCGACGACTCCGACACGACGACCGGGGTGATCTTGGTCGTCAGCACGGCGGTGGTTCCCTTCTTGTACTTGTACGACATCTGGCGTTTGCCCTTGACGTTGGCCTGGTCGAACGGCCGCAGGTAGTCGACGCTGTCCTTGCGGATCACGCACAGGTCGATGTTGCTACCCGACCCGAGGTCGTTGAAGATACCGGCGGCCACGGCGTTGCGCACCTGCAACGCGAGTTCTTGTGTGAATACGTTCAACATATTACGTCGGTATTATTGTAGGCTATGGCAAATTCTGAATTAATAGGCCTTGGCCTACCTACTTCAAATATATTTGGCTGGCTCGTATTTGAAAAAAAGAAACGTTAGGTCTTTGTTCAGATAATTAAAGCTAACCCCAGGTGAATAAATCGGTGCCAATATTTTCATGCCTACTGTAAATGTATTGATTTGGCTGGTGTTGTATTTGGAAACGAAATTACAAATACCGGTACTAGATGCTTGGACCCTAACTTCAGGGAAAAACCTTGGAATGAATCGGTGCCAATATTTTCATCTTTCAAATACAAATTATAAGGGCTAGAGGCCTAGGTAGGCCAACTTTAAATTTATTAGGCTGGTGGCATAATTAAAATTAAAGAATTTAGAAATATTAAGTCTATGCTCGAATCATAATTTCAGAGAACATTCTCGGAATGAATTGGTACGCGTTACAGTTCTAACTCACAAATAACGAGTAGAATTTTCAAGGGTTGTATTGTATTGTATTTATTGGCATCTATTGATCTATGTGATACATTGATATCAGATTTGTCAAAAACTTACAATAGGTAATGCTTAGATATTAACATGTCATAAGTCTAAACAATAAAATTTCTAGCTTAAGTTAGGTGTACATCACAGTTAAAATTAATAGTAATAGTAGATCTGCTCAAGATCTATACTAGAATCAGAAGTAATAATGCTGAAATAGGCTAGTCATACTAGCGGTAAGAAAAGGTTAAATATTCATTGAGGCTGTAGAATTGGTGGGTGAGCAGATACTTTTTTAATGAGAACTTGAAGGCACTAAGCGTCTGAACTGATTTTAAATGGGCTGGCAAATTGTTGTAGAGTGTTGTCAAAGTGTAATACGGTCCCCTGCTGAAGAGCTTCAGGTTGTGGTCCAACACATGGATATCACTGTGGCTTCTGATGAATATGTTTGGGCTCATCAAGTAGAATTTGTACATACCAATTTCTTAGCATCCTCCTCGCTCATGTCTGGCTTCCATTCCGACTCGAAGATCCCCATGGCGGCCAGTGAGCCAGACCCCATCGTCGCGTACGGTATCTTGTCAGTGGAACCGTGCGGGTAGATGCAGTACAGGTGCGGACCGGTGTTATCGACCCCGCCCAGCACCAGCGCGGCACTCACGTGTCCCTGCCCAACCATGACGAGACTTAACATGGGTACTTTTATTCAACGTTTTTGGTGCTTACCATAAGAACGATATTACCGTGTATACACAATATTGAATGTAGGCCTAAGTGTAAAATAAGAAAGATCTATGTGTTTTTTTTTTAACTGAAGACTGTATGAAGAAAGCTTTCAAATATTGCAACTGTTACAGGTTTGTTCAAAATTGTTATAACTAGTATTCTTCAATCAGATTTTCCTTAAAATAAATAGTACAGCAGAGCAGAGAGCTGAGCGTGAAGTGGATTGCAAATCACAGCACATAATATAATTACACAAAGAGCAAAACTGGCTTACAGGGCAAGTTGCAGCATTAGACTCATAGGCCTACATATTTGATAAAAAAAAGAACTCTAGACTACAGTGACCAATAAACCATTTAAAATTTATTTTTAGTCGTTAGTAGATCTAAATACTAGACTAAAGCAATATACGAATTTGTAACTAGCATTGGATAATACTGTAATTATAAAACAGTCCACTAGTAGGTCTAATAGCGGGTGTTTAATTTAATAACGCAGGTATGAACGAATTCTAAGGTATCTAGGCATGAGTGGCAGGTATCGTACCAGAGAGTGTAAGCCTAGTAGGTCTAGGTATTTACTTAAATTTTGTACATAGCCTAGGTATTGACTGTTAAGAGTAGGTATCACCATCAAAAGTGAGCAATAAGTTATACTAATTAGATAATCTAGGTTGAAAATAATCCATACTTTAATCTTCAAGTTAGCGAAATAGGCTACATTGAGAATAACGACGAGCAACAGCCGGAGACTTGCCTGGTAACGGAATAACATTTGCTTCAAGAGCGTGTTTGCCGTGACGACGGGCACGACGCGCCCCGTGTTCAACCGATGTAGCTCGAGCTGCGAGGCGATCATCTGCGTGGTCATCTCCGTGTCGGCGGCCGTTCCCGCGCCGCAACAGTACATGTTCTTGGCCATGTAGTGGATCTTGGAACAGTTCTTGTCCGACACGATGGTGTCCTCGGTGGCTCGGGTATCGGCTCCCAATACGACGCCATCTTTGAAAATTATTCCTACTATTGTTGTTCCCGTTTTGGTTGCCTTAGGCGTAGTATAACCATTTTGAGTTATATGAGCATTCCTGTACAAAAATAATAGACAAATAATTATGTAACTTAACCCTACAGTCACAGATATGTTTCGTATATGCATTGGTTTTCTCCAGCACGTTGCAGCACTATCAAGGGTCCAAGGTTTCTGTCCCCGGTGAAGTGAAAATATGGACTAAAACAAGCGAGAATTTTTGTAACCTTAAGAAGAAAAATTGTATTTAGCATATATATGTGTAATGTAGGCCTACACACTTCTGCATAGCAAAAAATAAGAGCTTTTCAACATTGCTATTTTGAAATCGCCACCATAAAAACTGAATGCTGGAGATGATCGAACGAAAAGGTCCGGCATCTCAATCACGCTTGAAACACTCCAGATTTGAGTTTCAAACCGCTGGGTGTTAGTATTTTCAATAAGTAATGGACCAATCCAAAAGTGTTAACAAGTTTTTGACCTTACCCTATGAAAGCAAGATCATGTAGGCAACATTCACCACCTCTGTGAAACATGAAAACTGAAAAAGCAGTAAACCTAATTTTATCTTTTCAATAGGCTGTAGGTTATGGACTAAGTCCAAAATGCAATTCTAAATGGCTTTAAGCATGCAATAATGTAACAACCATATTACCATTGAGGATGAGTTGATGATACTATTGGTAGCTTGTCTATCATGTCGTACTGTACTGCCTAAACTAATAGTAGTTAGCTGGTAGAGTTCACTAAGCGAGCGCAATGAGATCGCCAATCATCAGCCATCTTCTCGTATCTTCGGTCGAGGCTGAGGCTCGGCCTCGGAGGCAATGATGGATGTTCTGTCATTGTGCTCACTTGGCAAACTCTACTAGCCAACTCAAGCCCGGCATTAGGCATATAGCGGCCAGTTAAATATTTAGCCTAGGACTTAGGCCTAGCTTGTTTTCTTCATGGCAACCACCAATCAGAGCATTGTTTCCACAGAGAACACAAGCTAGACCTAGGCCTATGCCTAGTCCTGGGCTAAATATTAAGCGGGCCATTATAAAACCAAGGATAAGTAGGCCTAGGCCTACATTGGGCAGTACAACATGCTTGTAAATAAAATTCCGATGGCGTTGGGCCACTACTGTACATTATGAACTCAATTATATTATGATACATTGTCTCCCAATTCCCAAACATGTAAACTAGGCCTAGGCCTAGGGCTAGCCTAGCTTAGGCCTACGAAATTTACACAGCATGTGCAAATTTTATGTTTTAGGCCTAGGCCTAGGCAACATTTCCAACATAAAAAAAAACACACTCAACACACCCACGATGCAGAGAGACTTATCTTGAACTGAAACTATAAACTATACTTTTGTATAGGGCCTAGGCCTAAGCCTAGCCTAAGTTAGGCCCAGGATTTTGCTGAATCACTGACATTTCAATTGGCTGTAGGCAGCCTAGGGTTAGGCCTACCTAGCCTAGCCTAGGCCCCTCGTCCAAAGATTTTGCTGTAAATAAGATATTCTCTTGAATCTTAAAACAAATATGTACGTTATACGAGTCCCTAGGCCTAGAATTGACATACAAACCCCAACAAAGACGAAAGGCCTAGGCCTAGGCTAGGCTAGGCCTAGGCCCTACGTCGGCGCCGTGTGCTAGGCCTAGGCCTAGGTCCTAGGGCTAGTATCCACAGAACTACGGCTCTACGATCAAATATTATAATGCTTGGGGAAAATCATAGACCTATGGTTGTTACAAATTAAAATGTGTTTATAGCTTACCGTTGACAATTTTCAAACGAAAACCCGGCTGCAGGTATCTCTGGTGCCAGAACGTACGCCATGTTTGACTGGTTTGATGACAATCGGAAATAATCACACCGCCAACTTTACACTGACGACATAAAATTACCAATGTTTATGTTTACATTTACAAGGCAGTATCCTGTAATGTTATTGTTATGTCATGGCGGTCA
This sequence comes from Isoperla grammatica, assembly GCA_945910005.1. Taxonomy (NCBI): domain Eukaryota; kingdom Metazoa; phylum Arthropoda; class Insecta; order Plecoptera; family Perlodidae; genus Isoperla; species Isoperla grammatica. The sequence continues at coordinate 100,515,843 of OX246737.1, forward strand.
GATTGTACAGGTGTTTTCTTATTTTCCCTGTGTTTTTAATAATTATTGTTATATTTTTAATCCACTGGGCTTCAAATCGGCAGGACAACTTACATCGTGTCCAGTTTTATGAATTTGACAATATATCAGGGGTTTCTGAGCTCATAGTACCAAATATCGTGCACTTCGTTATATTTGGAAAAGAGTCCCTTGATTTTACAGGGTTTTTGAGCATATTGTCAGTTATAAAGGTAAGTTGGATGTCAACTTGAATAATTTTATCCCCTCTTTTCACCGGCTCTAAATACCTGGCCTTAGTGCCACAGTCATTATTCCCCATTGTGGACGGTAGGCGTAGAGACCTATTATTGTTTGCGAATCATTTGTGGTTAGGTTATGGCAGACTTGGGCCTTTGTATAGCTAGGCTACCTAGGCCTAGGCTAGGGCATTGGGTTTTATATTTTAAACCCAATGGCTAGGGCCCACCCAAGACCTCTCATGTGTGAGCAAGCCCTGGGCCTAGGCCTATGTGCTAGATACGGTAAAGCTTGCTGGTTGCCCCAGGCATCCGTATATAGGCCTAGGCCTAGTCTTTATTTATGTTAGTTATTTTTAAGATTTACTTGACAACTAGGGTAATTTGACATAAGCTGTTATTTTTTAAATGGCTGTGGATATTCGTACGGTCAGCCATAAAAATAGTGCAAAATTATTCGTACAGTCAATGATTTGATTGGATGGAGGCGCGCCGTAACAATAGTGTAAAATTAATCGTACGGTCACTGAAAACTGTACGGCCAGGCGTAATAATATGGTAGGGCGTACCAGATTATTCGTAGGGTCATGATTTAAATAGTGTATACAGAGAGATATTCATAGTCACTGATGTAAACGATGTACGTGATCATTGTCAAGAAGGTTGGATATTCTAAGCTGTCACCATCATAATAATTAGAGGCTATCTTTTCTTCAAGGACGTGAGCCCGAGCCATTGGGTTTGCAAACCCAATGCCCAAGCTGATCGGCTGCTATTGTGGTTCAAGGTAATAACTCCCCCTAACCTGTAATGTAAAAGCCCCTTATAGCGAGCTTAGGCTCTTTGGGGGCTGGTATCCATGCTGTAACATGTATTTGTTAAATATCAATATAAATAAAAACCTTCAACCTTTAGAACGTCTTGAACTAAAAGCCACGAATTTATCCAAGGATTCATACTGACAGTCGAACTGGTTTAGGGTGTTTTCATGTACTTACGTACGCCATATTTACGTGATTTACATGTCAAGACGATGTATTTTATAAATGCCGATCAGCTGTTCGCAAGAAATACCGCAAAGGGAATTGAGTTTAGACGTATAGCACTGGGTTTGAATTTCAAACCCAATGCCTATAGATGGCTCAAATATGAAAATTGTCATCATTTGGTCAAGGAGTGTATTTTTAATTTGAATACTTAACCCAACCATTCAAACTAAAAATACACCCCTGGATTTGGCTAATAGGGAAGTCTCACGCATTTTTTTTATTTGCTTACTGGTTACCTCAAGTTAAAATAAACGGGAACTAATTGGTTTCGGCTCGAAAGGTGCATTAACATCGCTTTAACAGCAAGTCAAAGATACTGCTGTCAAAACACGCTCAGAAACGGACCTGCGCCATCTTGCTCGTGATTTCAAGGTTCTGACGTCATATGTCAGTAAACAGTAATTTTATATCATACAAATAGTACTGAAATCCCACCCTTTAGTAGATTATTGCTCTCATAAGACTCTAACTGAACTAACGTTTATTTATAGTTAGTAAATGAACACTTCTCAACATTAATTAACAACAATATGTTAAATAATTGCATTATTTTAAACACGTTTTGGTAAATACTGTATCAAAATGTATTTTCTGAAGAAAACAGTGGTATAAAAGACATTGTTGTAAAGTCACTGCATCCTAGATATTGTAAAATGTCCAACTTAATATCGTTGATATTATTAAGAATACTTCAAGGAGGCAGTTGTTTACATGACATATGACGTCAAGAGCCGTTTTTCAATAGGGAAGTCTCATCAAAAATAAATATTCCTCAAAGCACCTAAAAATGGAAGATCATTATCTAAAAATACGGGCGGTATAATTTTTATATCTGAGAAGCGTATATTTCCAATTCTATTAGCATTTTAAGTTTGAAATTTGGAACTTCTTGTTCCGTAATTGAAAAACGGCTCTTGACGTCATATGTCATGTAAACAACTGCCTCCTTGAAGTATTCTTAATAATATCAACGATATTAAGTTGGACATTTTACAATATCTAGGATGCAGTGACTTTACAACAATGTCTTTTATACCACTGTTTTCTTCAGAAAATACATTTTGATACAGTATTTACCAAAACGTGTTTAAAGAATGCAATTATTTAACATATTGTTGTTAATTAATGTTGAGAAGTGTTCATTTACTAACTATAAATAAACGTTGGTTCAGTTAAAGTCTTATGAGAGCAATAATCTACTAAAGGGTGGGATTTCAGTACTATTTGTATGATATAAAATTATTGTTTACTGACATATGACGTCAGAACCTTTTGATTACGAGCAAGATGGCGCAGGTTCGTTTCTGAGCGTGTTTTGACAGCAATATCTTTGACTTGCTGTTAAATCGATGTTAATGCACCATTCGAGCCGAAACCAATTAGTTCCCGTTTATTTTTACTTGAGGTAACCAGAAAGCAAATAAAAAAAATGCGTGAGACTTCCCTATTACGAAACAAGAAGTTCCAAATTTCAAACTTAAAATGCTAATAGAATTGGAAATATACGCTTCTCAGATATAAAAATTATACCGCCCGTACTTTTAGATAATGATCTTCCATTTTTAGGTACTTTGAGGAATATTTATTTTTGATGAGACTTCCCTATTGCTCAAAAAATTCACTCGGATTGCTAAAACGATCGCCTTCTTGCAACGCCATGATCCTACCTCTCTGGAAAGTAGTCGTCGAATGGCGCGACGCGGCGTGGCTGCACCGCTGCACAGCTGTTGTCGCAGTGATACCGACGCTCGCCGTTTAGCGCTTAATTCGCGAAATTAAAGATGGCGGCCCTGACCGTACGACTAGTGCAACATTATTTGTACGGCTGACCGTACGATTATCCACTCCGTTTTTAAATTAACGTAGGGCTAAAAGCACGTTCAACTGATTGTTGCACATGCAATGATGTTGTGCAATAATGATATCTACAATGACAATGATAAACTTAATTTCAGTTAACTATGGTTTGTTTACACTCTTTCGTAAGATTTTTGTTTTGTTCCTAACACGTAGGTGTTTTAACTGTTTTACCATTGAGTTTGTTTGTGTATGGTAGAGTCCCAGCAGCCATTGGCGACTGTCTGCAGTAGATACAACCTGCAGTTGGACACACAGATATTTTCGAGGCCGGAAAGTTGGATCGTTTGGCCAAACCCTCCGACATTCCTTCCCTCAACCCTTCGATCGTAAATACCTTTGATCGGCGAGCTGTTCATAATCTTACCTATTAATCCTGATGACCTGTCACAACAAATGTCATATAGAATTTAGAACAATACTTTTTTCTTAATTATATGGATATTTCTACATTGCGCTATAAAGAGCTGGAAATTATATAATCAGTGATGTTTTATTTGTCTTTCTATGATGAATACAACCATACTTACTAATGAATTAATATTAGTAGATAAATAATGTTTTTTCGTGGATTAGAGAAAACAGTAGTCTTACAAAGACAATCAGAGGACCTGCTGCTCTAAAAAAATATCTTACATGTTAGGGCCTAATTACAATTAGACTTGAAAGTTAATTCCAACGTATTAAAAAATGTGGGTTTTCTTTCATAAAACAGCTTCAAATTTCATTACCACATTTTTTTAATTGCATTTATATTTTATACGTAAGGCAATAATCTAGTACCATAAAACTGATCAGTATAGCCTAATAATAATCAGTATAATAAAATTGATTTTACCTTGAGTATTGTTTGACTATTTGTTACTTTCATACTCAGATTTTCTTTGTAAGACTAAAAAATTATTTGCTAATATTACTGTACATTAATGTTTTAAGTCCGGTTGTTTTCGTCATAGAAAGACAAATAAAAAAACTGATTACGTAATTTCAAGCTGGTTAGCGCTGTCATCAAATATACGTATAATTCCTAAAAAAGTGTTTTATCCTATAAGATGACTTTTGTTGTGACAGGTCTTCATGATTAATAGGTGAGATAATGCAAGGCTCGCCAGTCACAGGTAATTACGGTCGAGGCGAGAGGGAGGGAGACCCGTACTTTGGTCAGAGTTTGGTACAAACGCTACCCGAGCCTATGCCCTCGGGCCTGTCCAACAGCGAAATAAACGGACTGTACCCATAAATCACCCGTGTAGCCTACGCTAGTAGTACTGGGGGGGAGCCGCTAGGTTCCGCCACACGTAGGCCTACCCACTGATTAGGCCGCTCTGATATGGCGACATCTAGCGGCTGCCCCTCAATACTACAAGCGTACACAGGCAATTTATGGGTAGACAGTCGCCAATTGCCGCTGGTACTGTATCTTACACTAATAAACTCAATGGTTTTACTTAGAATCGCGACCATTGGCCGGATTTATAAAACGTCGCCTCTCATTGGCTGGGCTAAGAATTTTAGCTATAATAGCTAACATTGCTATGGTTTCCTTAAATCTGTGTTGTTAAGTATATTGTTTGTAATTTTGTATGTGTTTGTTGTACAGATTTTGACCATTACAATACATGACTGATGTTTTTCAGACTTCCGAGTCATACTGTATGCTTGTTAAATAAATAAATAAATAAATAAATCTTAGGAAGTTGTGTGAATGCCACAATGCTTTTGACTGGATTAAACTTTGTTAATCTTTGAATGTTATAAATGTGTGAACTGACCTTTATGAATATTGAATTGATACATAATTATATTGTTACCAGAGATATGGGTGCTGCCAGGACATTTTGCAAGGGGGTTTTGAAAAGTGTTCTTCCCCTTTGCCCCCCCACCAAGTAAAAAAAAAACACTTGTCACCCGGGTGGAAGAGGGTCTGAGGGCGATAGTTGTTCTGTTTCACTTGTTTGCATTTGTCTGAGAAACATTTTCTGTGCATTTTAGGTGCAAAAACCTGAAAAGGTTCTAATCCACAGCGATAATGCCAAGTTTAGTGGACGTTATTGGGAAGCTCTTCGGTCTCTTCACCTTCCCAACACAACATTAGAAGTGAAGTACCGATCACGGCCCACACACGTATTTGGCCAACCATTGAGCTCAATTTATCATGCATCTGATGTTACAAGAATTCAGGTCCTCATGGAGAGTGGCGGTATTTATTTAGACACAGACACGCTTGTTTTACGTTCACTGGATCGTTTCCGTCATTTTGAAATGTCCGTTGGATGGCCCAATGAAGAATACATCGGAACACAAATTTTAGTTGCTCACAAAGACGCCAGATTTCTTCGACTGTGGTTGAATTGCTATCGGCGCTACCACCCACGCGAGTGGTACTTCAATGCCGGACAACTACCGACAGAGTCGATTCTCGAGCGGGAACCGTCGTTGGTTCACCGAGTACCTTACTTGTTTGGAGTTCAGAACCTTGCACCGCAGTTGTATGGGCTGGCACGGTGGCCACAGTGGCGGAGGTTATTTGCGGTTCACTTGTTGAGAAGACACCCTCCCGCACCCCAGGACACAGACGAGACCTTTATTAGACGTTCACGAACACCCTATGCGGAAATCGCAAGGTGGATACTGTACAAATTGGAACCGGTTGAACATATCCTATAATGGAGTTGAAAACTGGGACTAAATGTTGTCGTGAAAGTTGGAACAAACGTTTAAAAAGTGGGTTCATATATTGTACAAAGTACCTAGGCTATAGCCTACCACATTTCACCTTCATAAAGCAGGCTAGATGTGTTTTGGCATTGTAATCTCAACTTTCTGTGTGTGGTGGCCACAACACTGCTTAACAAGCTCATTGGCTAGTGTTGTGTGGTGGTGGCGCTGTTTTGTACTTCGTAGGCATACAAGAAGGTAGGCTCTACAGTAGCCTAACAGGATGGATTGATTTTTTAAATATTTTTTAACCCATAACAGTATAATTATTTTTATATTATGGTCCATCCACACAACTATTTATTGTTTAAGTTTTAAAATTGAAGGCTTAAAGAAATTGGTGCATGGTATTTCCTAAGGTCAAATAACTTCATGTAGGCCTAGATGATAAGCTTTTTAGAATAGAATTTTCGAAATAAAAAAAACGAAGACATGCAAGCATTATGACCTATGCTTCCTTATGCATGCATAGCAAAGAATGCAAGTGTCGTGTACTGCAGCTGCAGTCAACGTGCCGATCACCCAAATCGTGCCTCTGGACTGTGGCGATATGTTATTGTGTTTAATGTCTGTACATTACCTGTGTCTGAAGTTACCTTAAGTTGTTGGTATGCTTCAAGTGCAAGGTCCAACTTGCTGAAGACTGTTCCTACAGCTAGGGATGTGAGCATCTTGTTCACTGTGGGGAGTGGGTATCTATCTTTAATAGTGGCAGTGTTGACTGTACCTTCCCACAAATGCAAATCTCACCATTTTTCTTGATAACTGGTACGATTGTTGGCCGCCCAACGTGAGTGGCAAACGGGCTGCAGGATGTTCTAGCTTGTTAGCTTATCCAGAGTTTCATCAACCTCGCACTGAAACGCGAAAGGTACTGGTCGTGCCTTGTAGAATTTTGGTACTACATTAGGATCCACCTCGACAGATACCTCCTGTACTGAACCGTGTTGTACTGTACGGACCGATGTCCTCGGTGAATACCTCTTTGTGTTGTTGGAGTATTTCCGACAAACTATCAGTGTGAGTGCCAGTGTTGTGGTGTGATTCTAAGGTGTGGTAACCAGTCACGACCCAGTAGCGGACTACCGTTGCCAACAACAATGGTTAATGGCAGATCACACTCATGTCCATTGGAACGTGCACAAACTGTACACATGCCTTTCACCTCTAGTTGTGTTTTGGACCAAGTGAACAGTTTTCTTGGATGTGATTGCATTGCAACTGAACCTTTGAACAACTTTGTGAAGGTGTCAGCTCCAATAACAGAACATGCAGAACCTGAATATAAACCAAAATAAACAAAATCGTTTTCAATTTTATTAGTTTTATTTACCACCGTAGTTATAGTTATTCTACCATAAGATAGAAAAATAATTAATGAACTAGTTTCATTGATGAGATTTGTCGAAGCTTGTGTTGAATATTAAACACTAAACAATAAATCTATGTGGTCACCATAATGGTTTTGCTACTAGATATTATTAACGTTAAACCTTAAATAGTTGTGTGTGACTGACCACTAGTTACTATAAGTAGGGTCTGTCTACCCAACCGATAGTAGCAAAGTAGTACTAAGGCCTAACTGAACTGGTAGTTTTCCATCTGAATAAGAAATAAGATTGACATTAAACAAATAATCTAGTAGGCCTACCTGTAGTAGTAAACTCAAGTGGTACTTTTTAATTGGACAGGATAGAAATTCAAATTATATCCGTAATATTATAATCCCTGTTGATCATATTTATTTTATAGCACTACAGTTGGTACAACTTTTAGACAGTTAATAAACTGAATTGAATTCAAAGTGACACAATTTAAAACTAAGGTAGGCCTATTGACCTCTATTGTAGTACATATTATGTTCCTACTTATGATCGAGAATGAACTAGTTTTAGTTTTTAATTAAGCATTTATCTAGTCATAGCCTATTTAGTTTCTAGATGCTTTTCAGTTACAAGTGCAAAACGTTAATTTGATATTAGGTCTAGGCGGTTACCAAAGATTACTGAGTGGGGAAGATGTTTCATCGCCGTGTTGAAATTCTCACCGCAAGGAGCGCTAGCTCAGCACGTTTGAATTTTGTTGCCGTCTGGCGGGATATATTTGAACTCGGTTCTGGCATCTCAAAAAGTTAAAAACTATCTAGAACCCTTATAGGTAGCTTTCAATAGACGTCACGTGGCGGCCATTATGAGGTACTCATTGCTTGTTTACATTTGTTCTGTCAATAGAAGACACATAGGTTATCCAGGAAATATCACAGTTTCAAGCCGTATAGATTGATGTGTGCAGGTTAAAGTTCAAGAAAATGATAACACATGCAAATGATTGTCTTCAAACAGAGTTTACGCGTTCTGGTTTTGTTTTCAGTCATAATACGGAACTTTTGTTTAAAAACAGTTGATGTGTCAGTCAAAGGACATCTGCAATATTGCAACAATGCAGTGTCGGAAAAACGTAACCAAATGTTTACAGAGTACCTAAGTATGGCTACCGTGCGATACCGGAAATGACGTTCATTGATGCAAACAAGATCGTCATCTACTAACCTTGATTTTATATTTATAAAGATTTAGAGGACCGTGATGAAAATCATACAAAGGGTCCTAGATAGTTTTTGAAATGATCTGAGCAAAGATTACTGAGTGGGGAAGATGGTTCATCCATATGGGAATTCGTCTGCGCGTGTCTGAGCGAAATTTTCTAAGTCCGACGTGTAGTTCAAATTCTCACCGCAAGAGTCGCTCTTCCAAAAGTTTAAAACTCAAGGTCCACTGAATCCCCTGGCACGTACTAGCGATTCAGTAGACCTTGTTTAATGGTAACGAAGTCAAACGCAAGGTCTACTAGATCACTAGTAGCCGCCAGGGAATTTAGTGGACCTTGGTCAAACGTGCAGGGCTAGCGCTCCTTGCGGTCAGAATTCGAACTAGTGGTGAGGCTTAAAAAATTTTGCTAAAACTCGCGCAGATATTTTAACACGGCGATGAAACATCTTCCCCACTCAGTAATCTTTGGTCTGAGCGAGTTCTTGCGGTGAGAATTCGAACTACACGTCGGACTTAGAAAATTTCGCTCAGACACATCGACCTTACATAAATATAAGGTCGATGCTCAGACAGGTGCAGACGAATTCCCATATGGATGAACTATCTTCCCTAGTTTGTAATCTTTGTTTGTACTCAAGGCGATTTCCTCCCTACTATGTAATAACATACAATATGAATCAAAATATGTGATAGGTAATTATGAATTACAAAAAAAATAGCAAGGATAATTAATGATAATGATAATTATTCCATCCAATCCAAGGGTGTCTGATGTTATGACACCCAGGGCGAGCATTTCAGTTGTGTTGTTGACGTGACCATAGGCACACTATTGTAACCACTACACTATGCATGGTGTGTACCCCTGCAATATTTGATACATTATCTGTCTTCCGTGGAAAACAAATAAACTCGTGTTTTTGTAATGAACCTTCCAATGTGAAATGTCTACATTTCTTTAGGCGGTTTTACAAATAGAAATAGTTTCTTAAATGTATCAATTATCAATGTTGGTAAAATATTCTGTGGTCGTATGCTTTTGGAATCACTGGAAATAAATATATGTGAGAATGAGAAATCAATACCGTTCTTTATCCACTCGGAAACAGTTGTTTTATAGTGATGTTAAAAATTGATACGAAATAAAATTGTATTTTATTCAAATATAATGTGAAATGTGTTGAAGTGAATGTTTGTAAAAGTGTATTGTATGTAAGATTACTGCCAGACTCGCCTAATCTAAGCTGCCACGCGCATGCGCAGATCGAGCACCAACCTGGTTGCACAACGTAGATCAGTGTCAGTGTCCCTAGCCTGCTGAACACCCGATTTGGGTCTGTTAAAATTGATTTAAATATTTTTGACATCCTAGAGAATGTAGTGCTTTCTCTTATGAATGTTTCTTTGTTCCTTTACAAATGTTTCCATTTTTCAAACGTTCATAATTAACTTTTGTAGTGTGATGTTACAAAACACCGTTCATGCCTAATTAAGAACATTTGAAAGACGTAAATATTTATTGGACCAGAGAAATATTCATAAGAATAACACAAAATTTTATAGAGGATGGCATTATTTTTATTTTATTGCGGGACCATTTAAGAACATTTTAAAGCAATTAACAGGTGTTACGCAGGCTAGAAAAGGCCCTCGGAAGTAAGACGCCATGATTTATTTTTATGTTGGTCAAATTGAGATAAAAACGCGATAAATATAATATGATACTTTTTTTCAGTTAGCTAAAGAGAATCAAAGCTAGATATCTACAAATCACACAATCCACCCACACTCTCCCAAGTGACAATGCACTATTTTCTAAGCATTGCGGTATCATCTGCAAGACCGGGTTATCGGCGTTCCTGTGTAAACAAATGTGTCGTTTCCAATTTCGTTTTATCTAAACTGCATAAGCACACACAGCCTACTCCAATTATTATTGCTGTTATTTCAGAGGGTCTTTAAGTTAAGGTCGGTTTAGACACTTTCCTAAGATTTTGTCAACATATTTTCTGTTTTACTAGGATCGCCGGATTTATAAAGGTTAAGAGTATAAGTGATAAGAGCTAACAAGTTGTTTCAACTTCCGTCCTAGCTCTTAAATATTAGGTAATTAGTGAACGCCATGATGTTACTGGCTTGATTCAACTTCGTTAAATCTTAAGCGTTAAGAAAGTGTGTAAACCGAACTTTAAACGGCTGGCGATATCGAATTACATAACACTTAACTCACTCCCCAATATGAACCAAGTTGCTCTATAAATCATCTGGCGGAGGCTCGTCGAACTCAAGGCTATTAGCCGAGAACGGCCAGATGCACAGTCGAGTCAAGGCCTTGTTTAAGGTTGCTATGGGAGTTGTTTTATATATTTTGTAGTTTGTCTGCATGTAATAAAACAATTCCATGGCCACATTTGACATGATTGTGCATCTGGCCTTTAAAAAACCTAATTCGCTGAAAGCGTTCTATTGAGTTTCTATCTACTTTGTATGTATGTAATCTCGTGAAAACTAAGTATATACTTGCTTAAAGTGTATTTATTATACTTTTTCATGAAAGTAAATGTGACAAAATGGTTTATTTACATTCTTGTATAGAACTTAACAAACCCGGCGCCTCCACCAACAGGTGTAATTCCTTCCTTTAAAGGCATATTGTCATCTAGCGTTGTAGTTACACTATGTCATAGCTTGAATTATTTAAAGAATTTAGAAACAAAAATGAAAGAAATCGGTCCGTATTTAAACAAGTTATGAGCAATTTTCATCAAGAATGTTCATTGGGTGACGTCACACGCGTGACGTAGTTGGATGCGAGCTGTGCGGCCTGTGCCGCGCTCACTCATCTTCGCTTCTGGCCATCCATGGCGCGCCCCACTGCCCCGACCGCTATCGGACAGTTGAAGGGTGTATGCTTGGCTTGGAGGAACTTGTATTGTCATCGTATTGAATTGATCGTCACCGGTGTGATCCCTCTCACTATCATTGACAGATTCACATTCGTCAAAATCTTCTGTTTCAAACGATTCGTCGTGGTCGTTCATTTCATCGGTTTCACTTTCCGAACTTGCACAAAACGTCATCCCCTCCGCAAACTGGTTGGCTCTTATTAGTGTTTCAATATCAAGCTCAAACTTTATTTCTATCTCTTTAGGTTTATTCTGAAATGTTTCGTGATTTAGTGAGACGTCATTACATAAACATTAATCGTAGAGTAGTACAGCGTGATGTGGAGATGTACTTTGGGCACTTAAGGTTTGAATGTTTTCAATAAGACGTCTTGTTTTGAGCGGCAAGGTAACATGAACTTCGCTCTGTTTTTAAAGGGGTATCAATGCTGCCTCTCAATTTGACAGACGGTACTGCTCATTTTTTTAACTTTCGTTTCGATTTTTTTTTCACTAGATTCATTTTCCATTTTCAAACTATTGGTAATTTCATAGTCGTCTTTAATGAAACGTTCGGAACATACACGAGTGTATTTGCTTGGTAGGCCTACAGAGTTCTTACTATTAATGTTCGATAGCCAGTTTTTATGTCGCACTGGCTAAACACCCAAAGGCACTGGAGATTTGTCCCTGTTTGGAAAACGGTGAAACGACATGTTGATCGGACTAACAAGACTGTTATTGCATCCGTACGCACAACAATTTAATACCATGATTACTGATTAATATAGCTGGTACGATACGTACACTATAGTCTATATGGCCATTTACAATAATAACATAACAGTTTTGACACTTACAATGTCCGTTATGCTTAATGCCTCCACGACAAGCACAATGAAACTACAACTACAAATAAATCAACTAGAACCTAAAGACGTACTCTACACAATCCACTTGTCCGTGCACTCTCTTAATAAACTGCTGGATATTAGCACTTACATTAGTTATTAATAAAACTATTCATTGTACATCTCTTGAAGCAAATCTGAGAAACAACCATCCATACAGACTGTCAAGTGTCAGCCCCTTACTGCACCACGCAACGGGTGTTCCTACCCGAGTCGCGCCTCGCCCAGCCGCTCAGCCCGCATCCAACAACGTCACATGCCCTGAGGCGCGCGTCAAAACAAATCATTGTAGGGGGAGTAGGCTTCGTCCAAAGTTGCCATAAACTGCGGTTTTCTTATTTTTTTAATGTCTATTTGAAAACAAAAAATACTTACTTGTATGTGAAAATAGGCCTTTAAAAGGCTCTTGATCCCAAAATAATGTGAAAATTGCGTGTTCACAATTACACAGTAGGCTGAGACCAGTGTATTGAATTAGTAATGGTAATAATATTAATAATAATGATGATAACGATATTTATTTGTATTTATTATAAGCTGCACTCAGCCAAAATATCGATACATGACATAGAGTGCAACTAAAACATTATCAATGGCCACATTAATATTACACACCATCTTTTGTATTATAAAATAGGAAACTACTTAAAATAATGCACAGTCAAGTTAAATATATGATCCGTACTTAACTGTTAAGGCTTTTGTTTTCCATGTGGAGAATAGCGTGTAATAAAACAATAGGGAACTTGCACTTAACTTTCTAATGTGATTTTTAAAATCTGTACACGATATTAACTGATATTATGTCTTTACAATTTAAAAATCGAGTCATTCTACCCCTCAAAATAATAGTTTTAGTAGCGTACACTTTTTTGGCGCGAAAAAACGGCCGCCGCCATGATGAATCGCTAGTGACGTTTCATGATAGTAGTCTGCCGGTGTCGCGCAGTCGACTGCACGCGTTCGCCCACACCGCTCATCGAACATTGTGCACTATGGAGACTAAAACATCTTATGGCGCTTATAAGTGGTGCATAGTACCCATGTGTACTAACACAAGTGTAAAGACTCCAAAGAAAGATATTTGTGTGTGTGCCAAAAAACAATAAACGACGAAGACAGGGTAATTCTAAATAATATGTTAAAATGTAGGCCTACGTTGCAGGCAGCACTGGAACAATAACACAGTGTGCGTTTGGATATGAGAAGTTCTGGCCGTCGTAATCACATTTACTGACATGCCAACACCAGATGCCAACAATAAATTACAGATCGCAATAATTATTTGAAAACCGATATCAACATCGCATAGTTACATTTTTATTTTATACAAATTAGATAATGAACTCAGTCTAGGGATTGGAAGGATAAACGTTTAAGCGTGTAGTGGTGGGTTAGAGGTTATTAAATTTGTCACAGGGTTAGCAACTGTAATTCAAGTTTTAAATAAATAAAGAGAAATATAATAAAAATTGTGATTTAACATTTGCTTGATCCATAAACTAAGTATTGTTCACATTCACAATGTTTTGGGTGGGCATCTATAGGGAGGGGGGAGGGGGAAGTGTCCATGACCCTCATTCATCCAAGCTCTCGACTATCAACAAGACTTCAAGTGTCTTCTTTGCAGCTGTGAGGGAGTACAAGGTCAAGGGATCATTTAAGAAGTGTTGGGACTACTAAACCAGCTCGATATCGTCACGAAATCTCCCTTTCGAAATGCCACTCAATACGACATGGAATTTCGGGGGGGGGGGGGGGGGGGGGGGGGGCGTATTACTATGTACATATTTTACATATTATTTAGTATTACAAAATCAATCATGATGGGATTTGGTTTGGACTTCGGAGATAAATAATTAACAAATCGGAATAATGACGACAAAATTAATGTATGTATTGTAAGGCACATTGTATGGCATTCTTCACACCCCGTAACTCCGCTCCAGTGAACTGATCATTTCCCGCAAAGAAATTCGCCACCATAAAACCATCTATATGCGGTAAATTTGTGCTGTTGGCCTTTGTAGAGCCTCCGTCTGTCATTTTAGTTCATGCAATACGAGCTACTGATAACAACACGACGTTGGGCGTGAATGATCGCTCATCGTGCACTGAAACATAGCTGTAGCAGTCGCGCGCTCGCAGGCCAAACCATCATACCGCGTCACAGAGGCCGCCGACCAATCAGCGCGCGTTTCTTCGCGGCAAGAGGAAATTCAAATAAATGTGATATTCAATTAATTATTAGACCCGTTCAATAATAATTTAAAAAAAAAACTTTTGCAAATGCAATTGTTGGACACCAGACTATAAAACTAAGTACTTGTTACACTAAAAAAAATCGTATGCATGTTCCCTATTCTATAGAAACCATAAACAAAGTCTATACTCGAGCAAAGTGACGTATTTCTTCAATAATAATTTAAATCCTTCTCACTGATGGGAATCGAGTGCCAGTATCTATCAACCATGGTTTGCTTAGAATATTGTTAAATTGAAAGATTGTTGAACGAAAACATTGCATAAGCTACAAGGAAACCAAGTGCATTCTATAATTTACTTTTTGATTGAAGTATACATCGTATAAATGTGAATTTCTAATTCAAAACACAATAGGGTGACATCCAATAAATCAAATGAAATTCATACAGAAATTATCCAATTCTTCCAAAACTTCTAAAAAGATTAAAGAATGTCAAATAGATCTAGCCTATATTATAAACAATCTTCCCTGCGGGCGCTATTGTGTGGGGGGGCATACCCACTTAACTACATTGCTGCCGTCTTGAAGTGCTATTTGTCCAGAGATTTCTTTTTTATAAATTCTATAAAACATAAATTTTTAATAATATTCGTGAGGATGAACTATACTTGACACAGTTACCTCCACCCATCTAACCCACCACTGTTGTAGCCATCCAGAGCTATCACTAGAGCTGATAACGGGTAACCGGGTACCCGTTTGACTGTTGATCGCCGCCGCCGTTCATTATTTCACTTGTCACATAGTGGGAGCGCCGAGCATGTATCGGTGGCTGCAGTGATTATTTTGTAAAAACTAGCACTTGAGTTCGTGTATAGTGGGTTGCCTAGGCCTACTCTATTATCAACATTCAGCAGCTGTTTACTTTCTGTAGGCCTATTATAATTCATATTTACTTCGTTATTTGTGGTGTTACATTATTATACAACAAAGAAAAATATTGAGTTACTCAACCAGAAGATAACTATTCTAAAACAATTACCCTATTAACTAATTACTTAACATATTATAAAGAAGAATGAAAATTGCATAAACAAATCATTTCGGGTACACTCGCCCGTAGGATCGACGGATACCCGGGCAGGCATTTTCACTGATTTGAACAGCCCTAGCTACCACGTGACTATTGTGACGTCATGTTTTTCAGCGTGGTCGTCATCTTGTACGCTGTGTTAGATATCTGCAACAGAAACATTGAATAGTGCACAGTTAATCTACATAAAAATGCGTTATTAATAAATGTGAAAATTGATTTCAGAACCGATGTGTCGAGTATTGATAGTTATTGTGCGTTCTAATTTTTCCTATTGCAGAAATGGGTTGATTTTTCTTATCTTGACTAAGGGACCTTATCCGAACCCTGTTGGACTGGTCCACCCATGGTCTAACTGGTCCTTGTCCAACGGATCCTTACCAATGAAACCCCCGCGCGGCCATTTGAATCTAGTTGCTGTTAACTTGGTCCATTGTACGAATGGTCCAATGAGGTAAGCATTATGTTAGGTTCACTTGAGCAGAGTACACAAAACCAGGGGGTGAAGGACTACCACCACCATGGTATACCATTTTGCTACGTAATCATGTAAGTTTGATATTGTAGTGCTAACCTAGCGGCTAGGCCTACTATTTCAAGGGGCTCCCTGGCAATTTGGAACAGTTTTTTCTTGGACCAGAAAAGCACAATCACACTATTTTTTATAATATTGCTATTATGTATATTCAGGAAAAGTAGCTCAATTATATTGAAATAACATAACAAAAACACACATTTTTCAAAAGTTATAACGGTTTGAAAGTATAAGGTAGATATATAATTACAAAGCAGTATGTCTTAGTGAATTCTTACAGAAACAACCATTGTCCTGTACTTCGATGGTTTTTCCGAAATGTTGTCCATATCTTCTAAATAAAAATGACATGCAAATGAAAATAATTGAGGGTTAATAATAAAAAATATCCCGTTTGATCAATCTCCCTAATGGTAGCCCTATACACTATGGTAGGCAGGCTTACACTAAACTTTGGGGAGGCGTAACAAGTGCACAGAGAGCGTTGCGAGCGATCCGGCCAACAGTCACCGAATATTGGATACACACAATTTCAACAATACGAATTTCTAAGTCGTTGGAAATACTACTTGACTTCTTTGGAATCAATGGATATTTCCCCGATAATAATTAGTGCACCGGCTTCTAGAGAGGTTTTCGGTGATTTCTAGCAGGCAGTGCTCAGTGGCTAACGCTCGCAACGCTGCAGTGTAGTCGTTTGTTGTACACCTCCTCTGGTATTTCTGCCTTACACGTAAAATATTTGTTTCAATAAAATTAAACAAAAATCACTTTTTTATGTTACCTGTTACTGTATCTTTCCAAATATGTAAGGCGCATGCTTCAAATAGTACATATTTATGTTTTAAATCAATTTAATTATGTTGAATTGGCTAGAGCCTATGCCTAGGCCTGTGCACGCCATTCGCCATTCTTCAAAACTGGGATGAAGAGAAATATCTCTGTAGCAACATAAGTGCTTTGTTTTTTTGTTATCAGCAAGTGTACCAACTTAAACACAAGTTACTGTATAATAATCACAGTATTTTCGATAAATTACACCTTCAAATTTGAAGAAGAGGTAATTTATTTTAAAATAAATTTATACCCAAATAATAAATTACTCCTTCAAATTTGAAGAAGGGGTAATTTATTTTAAAATTAATGTATACCCAAATAATAAATTACCCCTTCTTCAAATTTGCGGGCGATATAGGGCACTAGCAACACCGAAAGACAACAATGGAACAAATGAATTGAACTGATGGACAAACCATCAGCTGTCAAAATAATAAAACTGCAACCATAGAAATAAAAACAAGTGTAGCAATAGTAACTACTCGCCATTTAAAACTCTTAATGATAGACAACGAATAAGTGAAAGTTTTGTATGTGCATTTGTTTGTTTTTTGTTTTGTTTTGCAAAATCAGACGAAATTATTTTTTGACAGCTTGTTGTTTGTCCATCGATTCAATTCATTTGTTTCATTGTTGTCGTTTGGTGTTGCTAGTGCCCTATACGGTTCCATTTCATACGTTGGCTAACCTGGTGGCATTTAGCGCGGTCTAGCGGCGGACTACAGAAACAACGTAGAACAGCTGATTGTAGCACCCAGTAGGCTGTGAATGTTGCTAATGGTGAATGGCGTACGTAGGCATAGGCTCTAGCCAATTCAACATAATTAAAATGCTTTAAAACATAAATATGTATTATTTGAAGCATGCGCCTTACATAGTTGGAAAGATACAACAACAGGTAACATAAAAAAGTAAATTTTGTTAAATTTTATTAAAAAAAAAATATTTTACGTGTAAGGCAGAAATACCCCTCCTCTTATCGCTCGGTCTGTGTTTTTTTAACTTTCTCTTTTTCAGTGTATCTTGTGTTTTAGAAACAAAACCAGTTAGTATTAAGTTATGCCGTGAATTAGTCAGGGTCCGTATTCATAGTCGTCCCCTACGCGGGACGTCTAAGGGCGCCCGTTGTTACTAGGGATTTGTGTTCTTTATGTGAAATGACACGCATTAAACTGTTGCCTAGCAACACCGGGGAACCCGGAGACGTAGGAGACGACCATGAATACGGATCAATTATTGTGAAACATTTGTTTTGGTTTACATTATTATATCCAAAGTTTCTCTGGCATTTTGTATTATATTGTTGGATAGTTTACAAATACGTAAATAACCAAGAACTCAAGGCATGATATTAAGTTTAGTGTCCATCCTAAAGAAAAATGCGACTATTTTTAACTTACTATCTTCAAACCGCCGCTAAAAAATAACTAAATGCTTGAAGAATGAAGATTCTCAAACGAAAAGATCAGGCATTTCAAATGCCGGATAATCAGGGTGTGTTTCAACTAGACGTTTTTCGCAGTATACTCTTGGACCAGTAATATAGGTAGACGGAGCAAGCCGATGATAGCGCCCGGCCGCGAGTGAAACCAACATTGAATCAAGGCAGACCACGTGATGTGGGGACAAGATTGCGCGGTAATTTAAAGCGTCTGCGTATGAACAGTACAAACAGTACATCGTTGTGTAAAGAAAAATGATCATTTTCAATTAGTGCAGGTTTAAAATATGTTAACTAAGATTAACAGTACCTTCACTAATCATTTCTGAGGAAATACAAACATTAATACATACTTTGTCAAATGTCAAACGTATTTGTCGCGCGGCAAACCTGCGAACTTCTCGCTTTTTATTGAAAGATACCCCACGCAACATCAGTCTATCGCGGATTGACCCGTCGAGAAGGCTATGTCCCCACATCACGTGGTTTCAATGATGGTCTCACTCGCAATGACGTCATACTCCGTCTACCTATATTACTGGTCTAACCTTAGTTATACTAATCGAAAGGAAGTGACGTCCCAAGCAGAAGACCAATGCTTCCTATTTGGCTAGTGGTTAGTGGATAGTGGATAGTGGCCGAAAGTGTACATTACGACACCGACTAACCCACTATACCAAGATGGTTGATACCAGTCATCACCAGCTGATACGTTTAGGTTAGAAAAATACCCAACCAGTGAGTGGAAGTATTATTATCGTATTTATTCCCATTAGATGATTGATAACAATAAACTTTGTGTTAGCATACTAGGTGGCGTGTGCACTGTGCAAAGCTGTTTACGTTTAGTGTGTAGCAGGTTAGTGGCAAAGATTACTGACTAGAGAAGATGTTTCATCGCCGTGTTAAAATATCTGCGCGAAATTTTTCGAATTTTTCTAAGTCTCACCACTAGTACGAATTCTCAACGCAAGGAGCGCTAGTTCTGCACGTTTGACCAAGGTCCACTAAATCCCCTGGCGGCTACTAGCGATCTAGTAGACCTTGCGTTTGACTTCGTTACCGTTAAACAAGGTCTACTAGATCGCTAGTACGTGCATGGGGATTTAGTGGACCTTGAGTTTTAAACTTTTGGAAGAGCGACTTTTGCGGTGAGAATTCGAACTACAGGTCGGACTTAGAAAATTTCGCTCAGACACGCGCAGATGAATTCCCATATGAATAAAACATCTTCTCTAGTCAGTAATCTTTGTTAGTGGTTAGCAGGCGAAAATCAAGTTGGAACACACCCTCAGGTTTGGAACGCTCTGTAAAGCATTATCAACGGTTTACGCTACAAGCCGAGCACGCTAAAGGTATTTTCAACATGTTTTGAAACTTACATAATAAACACAGTTGTCAACCGGTGGCAAGTAATTGCTCGCCGTGAAACTGGTTGAGTGCTTTTCCGATTGCCGAGTGTGATCATATGAATGAGTACCAATCTACATGCTCTTCATGTCGTCTGCTTGCAACCGCTTACGTAGACATGTAGTCACGCTTTCAGTTGGAAATAGTGTCAGTGACGACGTGCAGGGGGAACAGGTAAACGCCACAAGTAAAGTGTCACAAGCATCAGTTCAAAACTCACCGTAGCGAAGTTCCTCAGTGAGAAAGGTTCCAGTCCTGGGGGTTTGAACTCCAGTGGTTGGTTCGCCCTGCTCATTACCATGAGCATGGAACGCTTGAAACTTACCGAGCATCTCAACCAATCAGAGGCGTACATCGCCTCGCCCACTAACTCAGCCTAAGACAAAGACAATACGTGAGCCAATCAGAAGCGTTGTCAGCTTGTCGAGCATCTCAACCAATCAGAGGCGTACATCGCCTCGCCCACTAACTCAGCCTAAGACAAAGACAATATGTGAGCCAGTCAGAAGCGTTGTCAGCTTGTCGAGCACCTCAACCAATCAGAAGCGTACATCGCCTCGCCCACTAACTCAGCCTAAGACAAAGACAATATGTGAGCCAGTCAGAAGCGTTGTCAGCTTGTCGAGCACCTCAACCAATCAGAGGCGTACATCGCCTCGCCCACTAACTCAGCCTAAGACAAAGACAATACGTGAGCCAATCAGAAGCGTTGTCAGCTTGTCGAGCACCTCAACCAATCAGAAGCGTACATCGCCTCGCCCACTAACTCAGCCTAAGACAAAGACAATATGTGAGCCAGTCAGAAGCGTTGTCAGCTTGTCGAGCACCTCAACCAATCAGAGGCGTACATCGCCTCGCCCACTAACTCAGCCTAAGACAAAGACAATACGTGAGCCAATCAGAAGCGTTGTCAGCTTGTCGAGCACCTCAGCCAATCAGAAGCGTACATCGCCTCGCCCACTAACTCAGCCTAAGGCAAAGACAATACGTGAGCCAATCAGAAGCGTTGTCAGCTTGTCGAGCACCTCAGCCAATCAGAAGCGTACATCGCCTCGCCCACTAACTCAGCCTAAGGCAAAGACAATATGTGAGCCAGTCAGAAGCGTTGTCAGCTTGTCGAGCACCTCAACCAATCAGAGGCGTACATCGCCTCGCCCACTAACTCA
Organism: Isoperla grammatica; assembly: GCA_945910005.1. Taxonomy (NCBI): domain Eukaryota; kingdom Metazoa; phylum Arthropoda; class Insecta; order Plecoptera; family Perlodidae; genus Isoperla; species Isoperla grammatica. Next base: position 100,536,736 of record OX246737.1, read on the forward strand.
GCCTAAGACAAAGACAATATGTGAGCCAGTCAGAAGCGTTGTCAGCTTGTCGAGCACCTCAACCAATCAGAAGCGTACATCGCCTCGCCCACTAACTCAGCCTAAGACAAAGACAATATGTGAGCCAGTCAGAAGCGTTGTCAGCTTGTCGAGCACCTCAACCAATCAGAGGCGTACATCGCCTCGCCCACTAACTCAGCCTAAGGCAAAGTCAATACGTGAGCCAATCAGAAGCGTTGTCAGCTTGTGTGTGTGTTGTGATTTGTCAGCTTGTGTGTGTGATTAATTCATAAAGTGAAGATAGCTTTACCGGTACAACAAATGGTGGAGGCGCCGGGTATGTTGTAAATCCTACAGTACACTATTTCAGTTTTCTATTGTGGTTTTTGTTGTTTTTTTAGTTATATTGTGAAACTATAAGTAGGCCGAAGAAGGCACCGTGTGATAGTACATACAGCGCTTTATGTGACCAAATGTGTGTGTGGTGGGCAGGACTTGTTACAGAGGTCTGTTCGTTCTGTCTACTACAATGTGCGACAGTACCACAAAAGCAAGAGGCGCTTTGGTAGTAAGTTGGCACTAATACAAAAGTGTTCGATTACGAAATGGTAGCTGCTACAACTCTACTGAAAATGCTCCTACTCGAAAGGTGGAGCGCTTTCAGTAAAGTTGTAGCAGGTTGCAAAAAGGCACGTAAGTATGGAGTAATGAGGCCTAAATATGGATGGAGAAGTGTGCAAGATTGCTTGAGGAGAGAATGGCTGAGAAATAGTGGAAAGGCATTACATATTTGATAGTGCTGGTGAGTTTTATGCTAAGTATACATTTTAAATTTATATAAATCGTGTTTTCTACACTCTAGGCCTAGGCCTAGTGGATTGTCCCAAACCTCTCACCAATGAGTTGGCCTAGGCCCTATTGTAAATAACAATTACTCTCGCCTCTTCAGATTAATAGTGTGATACTTGGCCTGCAGGGACTTTATAATATGTACTATTATTCTATGAAAAATTCAATTCAGTAGCCCGAGGTTGATGCTGGTATCTCAAGGTAATTGAAAATTAATTTGCCGCGCAACAAAATCTGCTACAAGACCGTTCGTTTTTATAAACTACTCCAATGTGCTACCAACTCCTATGACGTCATATGCCCTTTCTCCAACTCGCCTCCTGCAGTTCGACTGCTACTACAGAACGAGCAAACCTGTGTCTGGGTTGCGGCACGCTGCGGACGCAGGTAGTTCCTGATTGGCTCATAACATACGTCGCGCACTCTCCCGCAGCATCACGCAATCTTATGAATACAGCATAAGACAAAGATAATACGTGGGCGCATCAGAAGGGTTGTAAGTAACTCTACATCGAGTCGATAAAGAAATTTCACCATTAGGAGGGAACTTCATATTAACAAATGTAATCATTCATGCTGAATCAATTACTCTCTACAAAAATGAATTCTTCCCAACATAACGTGAAAAACTGTTAACTATGCAAAGGATTATTCTTCTTATCAATTACTAGTGATGTATTGTTTGTTACGTTCTTAATTGTTCAATTTTTATATCTTCTTGTTTTCTTGTTTGATTGATAATAATTCACTTCCTTAGTAAATAACTTTTGTGTTAAAAATTATTCGAAATTTAAATCAAGATGATATACAGGAATATGCGCTTTGTTTAACCGAGACATGAAAATGGAAAGAATGGAGAGGTGTTTTCAAGTCCATGCATCACTGAATGATAACATCAAACAGCTGTGTATAGACATACATTGGTCCAACACAAGACAACCTACCTTGTCAGTAATAGCAGAGCACAAGTAGTTGATCAGGAGAAATATGGCTACAACCTGGACAGTGATGGCCACTATAACCAGCTCCAGCAGGGACAGTTCCTCGTGCTGTAACGGTAAAACACGACATACTTGTAACAACATTACATACTGCTCTGCTCTAGCTACAACCTGGACAGTGATGACCACTATAACCAGCTCCAGCAGGGACAGTTCCTCGTGCTGTAACGGTAAAACACGACATACTTGTAACAACATTATATACTGCTCTGCTCTAGCTACAACCGGTACTCGCGTGACGTCACATTCACAATCATAGGCGTGCCCAGAGGTTGATCAATGGGGGGGCACAACGCACAATTAATTCCAAATGAAAGTACTTCACGGCGGCGCCAATGGGGGGTGTGGGGGGATACCCCCCACAAAAAGCTCCGCAGGAGATTTTTTAAAGACATGCATTTTTGAACGTGTTTTTAAGCGTAGGAGGAGTACAGGTTGTCTGTTCAATGGGATAATCTCACCCAATTATTTCTGGATATCAGTGATATCATTGTTACAAAGTGAAGGAAGTGGTCAGTCCTACAGCCAAAATCTTGGCGGTAAGGCAACAGTTGATGTTGAGGCCGGTCAGCTGAATCCAACGTCATTCCAATCTAGGACTTCAGGTAAGATTAGGACCATTATGTCAGGCGTCAGCATTTTTGTCGCCCATTACGACAGGCACTATGCTGGACCTATTCTTTCCCGGGTCAAACGGGAAAGGCAGTTGGGGCAAGAATGACAGTTTGAGGAAAATTTTTAATATAAGGAAGGTGCTATAGGTCCTTTTCTCGTCTTTTACGATCGGCAGGCGTATACGGTATACCCTGGACCAAATTCTTAAAAAAAAAAAAAAAAAAAAAAAAAAAAAACTCACCTATACCCTAATGGGGGGGGGGGCGCTGCCCCCCCTCTCCCCCCCCCCCTGCGCACGCCTATGGTCACAATTCGGTCATTATGGAGATTGTGGTGTGTTGACATTTGAGGTCAATAGAAGATGAATACCACAAAATATGAGAATTGTAGCATCTATATCCCCGATAATGTTTACGAAAATGGTTATTAAATAACATGTTTAACTATTAAAACAGTTAACGAGATAAAAGAGTGGTTTTTGTTAATTTCTTTCAAGTAATAATAGCAAACCAAAGTTTGTGTGCAGTTAAGGGCGTATCTTAATGCTCTATTTTGACGCTAGTCGACTAGCCTAGTGGACTAATGTAACAATTAGTGGCAATTAATTACAACAATCATTGATTGTTGTACTAGTGCACTAGGCTAGTCGACTAGCGTCAAAATAGAGCATTAAGATACGCCCTAAGTTTACACCAAACGCCATTATAACACTGAGCTACCAATCACATGCTATTGGGGCCTTTAGTATGGCCGCCATGCGCATTACGTAAATACACTCTATGGTATTATTAAGCACAAGTTAGAAGATAAGTCAGTTTGATTTTCAAATTACATACACCTAAAAATAATGTTTAAAATTAAATGCAAGATAAAAGTCCCAAATAAACAGTTTTTTTTTTTATTTTTGAACACGTATGATGTTTAGGAAATTACGTATTTTTTGTTTTGACTTCAACTCCTAAGTTCCCCCAAGCTTACCCAACTTCCAAGAAATCCAGAAGACTGCAACCCTGGGAACAACTCCATGTATGTTAAGAAACGTTTAATAAGTTTCAAGTTGTCATAGTTTCTATATTTTATAATTTATAATTGATTGGAGTTTTCTTTTTAAAAGTTGTATATGATCTATATTTTATAAATAGTTGTTTGTAATGCCTTATAAATTTAGTTTCATTCCGGTAATAGAGTTTCTCCATATTTATGTACAAATAAAGATTAATATTGTCGTATCGACCACACAGAGAACTTCTTGATCAACGCTAGTATCGGGCAAGAACGACCGCAACACAGTTGGCAACAGACTTACCGCCGTGAGGATGGCTAATGTCGCGCCGTAAATTACGACGTTTATACCCGAAGAGATCAGGAAGTATACCTGGAGGTGTGAGTCAATGTCGTTCTTCAGTCTGAAACAAGACATTGGGTACAAACATGAAACAAGACATTGGGTACAGACATGAAACAATACATTAGGTACAAACATGAAACAAGACATTGGGTACAGACATGAAACAAGACATTGGGTACAAACATGAAACAATACATTGGGTACAGACATGAAACAATACATTGGGTACAAACATGAAACAAGACATTGGGTACAGCATAGGCGTGCGCAGGGGGGGCAAGGGGGGGCAGCGGCCCCCTCATTAGGATAGGTGAGCTTTTTTTCAAATAGAATTTGGCCCAGGGTATACCACCGCATACGCCTACCGATCGTAAAAGACGAGAAGAGGACCTATAGCACCTTCCTCATATTAAATATATTCCTCAAACAGTCACTGTTGCCCCAACTGCCTTGCCCGTTTGACCTGGGAAAGAATAGGTCCAGAATAGTGCCTGTCGTAATGGGCGACAAAAATGCTGACGCCTGACATAATGGTTCTAATCTTACCTGAAGTCCTTGATTGGAATGACGTTGGAATCAGCTGACCGGCCTCAACATCAAATGTTACCTTATCGCCAAGATTTTGGCTGTGGGACTGACCACTTCCTTCACTTTGTAACAGTGATGTCACTGATATCCACAAATAATTGTGTGTAATTAACCCATTGAACAGACAACCTGTACTCCTCCTAGTACGCTTAAAAACACGTTTAAAAATGCATGTCTTTAAAAAATCTCCTGCGGAGCTTTTTGTGGGGGGCATCCCCCCCACACCCCCCATTGGCACTGCCGTGAAGTACTTGCATTGGGAATTTATTGTGCCCCCCCATTGATCAACCTCTACGCACGCCTATGGGGTACAGACATGAAACAATATATTGGGTACAAACATGAAACAAGACATTGGATACAAACATTAAACAATACATTGGGTACAAACATGAAACAAGACATTGGGTACAAACATGAAACAATACATTGGGTACAAACAGGAAACAAGACATTGGGTACAAACATGAAGCAAGACGGTCTCTGTTTGGAAGACTTAATACACAAATTCAATAAAATACGTCTTGCATGAGAGCAAGGTTTTCTGAGATCTGTGTATCCGTGATTATACTCTTGACTATAATAAATACACAGATACACAGTATAAAGACATCACATTTTTTAAACTAATAGATTCCTTAACGAGTACCTCAGAACAAAACTTAAGTAAGTATTGCCTGTGGCCAATATCGAACCGGCGAACTCCCGAATAGCGCTGAGCCACCTATCAAAATAGACTTCCTGTTGGCAAGAGAGTTTAGCTGGCAATTGTTCATTGTTGTTTTATTGTTAAATCATCAATGACGCTATAGAGCACTCAAAATAGACTAGATGCATTCTGGTGGCAAGAAAATAAACTGCTATTAGGAGTGGTTCAGCTGTCAATTTTCATTGTTGTTTTATTGTTGTTATTCATCATTTGAGTCCTCTTATAGAGGACTCAAATCTAACATAGATAGCGCTGCTAAGCAACCTCCTTTCAGCGCCATTGATGAATAACAACAATAAATAACAATGAAAATTGACAGCTGAACCACTCCTAATAAAAGTTTATTTTCTTGCCACCGGAATGCATCTAGTCTATTTTGAGTGCTCTATGGAGGTAGCTTAGCACTGCTTTCTATAAGAGTTTCAGTCCTCATACCAAGGTCTACTTGATCTCCGCCTAGCGGAGGTCAAGTAGACCACTCCTAATAGAAGTTTATTTTCTTGCCACCAGAATGCATCTAGTCTATTTTGAGTGCTCTATGGAGGTAGCTTAGCACAGCTTTCTATAAGAGTTTCAGTCCTCATACCAAGGTCTACTTGATCTCCGCCTAGCGGAGATCAAGTAGACCTTGTCCTCATACAAACCTTAACAATTCCCTATGAAAATTCACGAATTCTATCAAAAGTAACGCCATCTCCTTCTCGACTTCTTCCGCTGAGTAGCTTAAGTTGGTGTACGGCGGTATTGGTATCTCTTGACGAGAGCTTCGTGATCTAGACACGCCCACCAAGGCCAGGTCGCGGTCGACCTTGAGTCTTGGCCTTGTGACGTCACGCGATGGGGATTCCCAGTGACGCACGCGCACTCGATGTGCCGCGCGCACCACTCGTCTCGGACGAGGCACTCTCAACAGGTGACGCTTTAGTTTCCATCGCTTCCGTTCTAAGATGCGACCTATCGCGATCTCTCGAATGTTTAGAAACTTGTTGGCGAGAACGTCGAACAAAACTTGAAGATATAGGAAACATGTGATGAAGAATGCGGCGGTGCTGTTGGACATGAAGAAACCGCAGATGACCTCGATACCGCTAATGGCGAGAGTTATCTCGTAGGCGGGCGAGACAGTCTCGTCGTAGGGATACCAGGACCTAAAACAGACAATTAACGCATTCATTAAACTAGGAAAACGCTTTGTTTGACGCGTTGATAAGCGAGCGCGTCCATATTATGTACGAACTTTCTGGCGAAAAGATCACAAAGCTAATAAAAACAACAACAAACAATAATTCAAGAATGCGCATTGCAAATTTTTTTCTAATTTCCATAGCTATTATACTTACCGACATTGTTGAATGCAGTGCAATGTGCGTTGCTAAGAATTTTCGTTGTCATTCTGTCCAGTGTTTTCAACACGGTCCGCCACCGTTACTAGCAGTTATTGACAGCAATAGAAATGTAATTTCTGCCTCTAATTCGTATCAGATCGCGTTTCAATTAGTATAATCGTGACCGGACAAATTTTACTATAAGATAGCCACCTCACATTTTGCCGTTACTGCGTTTGAGAAAAATATTTTCGAGTAACTTTTGTGTAACTTTTCCAATACTTATCAAATCGCCATAAAATGAACATATATTCGTGATCGCAAATATTTGTAGAAAAATATTGTTATCTCACATTTTGCCGCCATTTTATTTCAGAAAAATATTTTGCAGTAACTATGGTGTGACTTTGTAACTTTTCGAACGATTTTGCCTCAAAACTGTACACCTTCAATTCACATTGAGGCTTGTGGATGGTCCAAATTTCAAGTTGATCGGACTTTCCGTTCGACCGCTATCGACAGACATAAAAACAAAAAACAAAAAAAAACCGAACGAAGTGCCATAAAGGTCTAATGGAGACGCTCGCTTCGCTCGCTTAATAATAACTGTAACATGACATGTATTTGTATATATTGTCTACACCCACTAAGTTACAAAGAATCATTTTCAGCGGGAGCATTACACACATGCACTTATTATGGTCCTCGCTAGTATGACCGCCAAAACCTGCTCTAAGGCAAAAACCTCACCGTTTACATACATGACATAATATAGTTGTCCCAAGACTACCTTACACATGCTGTCGTCACAGGCGACGGGTTCGTAGCCAATCAGCGATCGGTATTTGCGCGGGTGTGTCTCGGGCGGTTCGCTGTTTGCTATTAGTGCCCGCCTGTGACGAAAGCATATGTAAGGTAATCTTAGATTGCACAAGTTAAAAAAGCCTCAGCCCGAACAGGTAGTCGGATCTCAGTCGGATCTCAGCAGGAATACACTAACATGGCCGCAGGGACCCAAGACTTGAGACAAAACGTCTACAAATTAAAGACGTTGTTGGCGGTAACAAACATGATCGAGGGCAGACAAAAGAGACGTATTGAGATCACGTGACCACCCAAAACGTTAGGCGTTTCGACGTTTTGTTCAAGACAGACAGACAGTCAGGCAGATATACATACATACATGCATACATACACACAGGCAGGCAGACAGACGGATAAATAGGCAGACGGACAGACAGACTTGTTTTAGAGGGCACTAATATCGATTTCAAAGTCAGTCGAGATTACCTGAAGTATAGTTTCCGCTTGGGTAGACAACTCTGCAGCGAGTAGATGGGTATGCACACCATAATGCCCGAGTAGAGCGCGGAATGAAGATACTTGAACACGTTGTAGCCCCACCGATGCATGTTCCTAATGAGCTTCTTTTGGAAGTCGTTGTCAAGGTTTCGGTCCCTGGACAAATCCTCGAGCTTCTCCATGAGCTGCTTAAACTCTGGCTTCCTCAGCATGATGGACGACGTCGCGTTGATGATGAGGGCCCACAATCCCATGGGGTAGAAGTTATCCACGACGTCTATCTTGTTGGACCAGCGGTGAATCATACCGCAGGGGTGCACGACGCATGCGCTGAGACACATGAGGACGGTCATGGCGCGCGGGTAGACGATGCGGAACACTCGGAGTGAGCGACGTACAAGGCGGTGTGAGGTGAGGCTGTGGGCCAGGCGGGGACTAAGGCGGTGGGTGTCCACGCCGGGCCCGTCCGGCAGCATTCCTGCAACAAGTACTGTCATGTACAGCATACCTGCAACAGGTACTGTCATGTACAGCATACCTGCAACAGGTACTGTCATGTACAGAATACCTGCAACAGGTACTGTCATGTACAGAATACCTGCAACAGGTACTGTCATGTACAGTATACCTGCAACAAGTACTGTCATGTACAGCATACCTGCAACAAGTACTGTCATGTACAGCATACCTGCAACAAGTACTGTCATGTACAGCATACCTGCAACAAGTACTGTCATGTACAGCATACCTGCAACAAGTACTGTCATGTACAGCATACCTGCAACAAGTACTGTCATGTACAGCATACCTGCAACAAGTACTGTCATATACAGCATACCTGCAACAGGTACTGTCATGTACAGCATACCTGCAACAAGTACTGTCATGTACAGCATACCTGCAACAAGTACTGTCATGTACAGCATACCTGCAACAAGTACTGTCATGTACAGCATACCTGCAACAAGTACTGTCATGTACAGCATACCTGCAACAAGTACTGTCATGTACAGCATACCTGCAACAGGTACTGTCATGAACAGCATTCCTGCAACAAGTACTGTCATGTACAGCATACCTGCAACAAGTACTGTCATGTACAGCATACCTGCAACAGGTACTGTCATGTACAGCATACCTGCAACAGGTACTGTCATGAACAGCATTCCTGCAGCAGGTACTGTCATGTACAGCATACCTGCAACAAGTACTGTTATGTACAGCATACCTGCAACAGGTACTGTCATGTACAGCATACCTGCAACAGGTACTGTCATGTACAGCATTCCTGCAACAAGTACTGTCATGTACAGCATTCCTGCAACAAGAACTGTAATGTACAGCATACCTGCAACAGGTACTCCCATGTACAGCATACCTGCAACAGGTACTGTCATGTACAGCATACCTGCAACCGGACCTGCCATGTACAGCATTCCTGCAACAAGTTGTGTCATGTACAGCATACCTGCAACAAGTACTGTCATGTACAGCATACCTGCAACAAGTACTGTCATGTACAGCATACCTGCAACAAGTACTGTCATGTACAGCATACCTGCAACAGGTACTGTCATGTACAGCATACCTGCAACAAGTACTGTAATGTACAGTAATCCTGCAACAAGTACTGTAATGTACAGCATTCCTGCAACAAGTACTGTAATGTACAGCATACCTGCAACAGGTACTGTCATGTACAGCATACCTGCAACAGGTACTGTCATGTACAGCATACCTGCAACAAGTACTGTCATGTACAGCATACCTGCAACAGGTACTGTAATGTACATCATACCTGCAACAAGTACTGTCATGTACAGCATACCTGCAACAGGTACTGTCATGTACAGCATACCTGCAACAAGTACTGTCATGTACAGCATACCTGCAACAGGTACTGTCATGAACAGCATACCTGCAACAGGTACTGTCATGTACAGCATACCTGCAACAAGTACTGTCATGTACAGCATACCTGCAACAGGCACTGTCATGTACAGCATACCTGCAACAAGTACTGTCATGTACAGCATACCTGCAACAGGTACTGTCATGTACAGCATACCTGCAACAGGTACTGTCATGTACAGCATACCTGCAACAAGTACTGTCATGTAAAGCATACCTGCAACAGGTACTGTCATGTACAGCATACCTGCAACAAGTACTGTCATGTACAGCATACCTGCAACAGGTACTGTCATGTACAGCATACCTGCAACAGTACTGTCATGTACAGCATACCTGCAACAAGTACTGTCATGTACAGCATACCTGCAACAGGTACTGTCATGTACAGCATACCTGCAACAGGTACTGTCATGTACAGCATACCTGCAACAAGTACTGTCATGTACAGCATACCTGCAACAGGTACTGTCATGTACAGCATACCGGCAACAGGTACTGTCATGTACAGCATACCTGCAACAGGTACTGTCATGTACAGCATACCTGCAACACGTACTCTCATGTACAGCATACCTGCACCGTTGCACGATACTGTTATGTACAGAATTTCTGCAACAATACTAGCATGTACAGCACACCTGCAACACGTGCTGGGATGTAAAGCATTCCTGCAACAAGTATTCTCATGTACAGCATATCTGCACAACCTGTCATATACAGCATACCTGCACCACATACTGTCATGTAACAGCACGCCTGCAACAACTACTGTTCTGTACAGCACACCTGCACCATGAGACACGTACTGGTATCCACAGCATAGATGCAACATGTGAGCCACGTACTGGTATCCACAGCATAGATGCAACATGTGAGCCACGTACTGGTATCCACAGCATAGATGCAACATGTGAGACACGTACTGGTATCCACAGCATAGATGCAACATGTGAGACACGTACTGGTATCCACAGCATAGATGCAACATGTGAGCCACGTACTGGTATTCACAGCATAGATGCAACATGTGTGCCACGTACTGGTATCCACAGCATAGATGCAACATGTGAGCCACGTACTGGTATCCACAGCATAGATGCAACATGTGAGCCACGTACTGGTATCCACAGCATAGATGCAACATGTGAGCCACGTACTGGTATCCACAGCATAGATGCAACATGTGAGCCACGTACTGGTATCCACAGCATAGATGCAACTTGAGACACGTACTGGTATCCACAGCATAGATGCAACATGTGAGCCACGTACTGGTATCCACAGCATAGATGCAACATGTGAGCCACGTACTGGTATCCACAGCATAGATGCAACATGTGAGCCACGTACTGGTATCCACAGCATAGATGCAACATGTGAGACACGTACCGGTATCCACAGCATAGATGCAACATGTGAGCCACGTACTGGTATCCACAGCATAGATGCAACATGTGAGCCACGTACTGGTATCCACAGCATAGGTGCAACATGTGAGCCACGTACTGGTATCCACAGCATAGATGCAACATGTGAGACACGTACTGGCATCCACAGCATAGATGCAACATGTTTGCCACGTACTGGTATCCACAGCATAGGTGCAACATGTGAGCCACGTACTGGTATGCACAGCATAGATGCATCATGTGAGACACGTACTGGTATCCACAGCATAGATGCAACATGTGAGCCACGTACTGGTATCCACAGCATAGATGCAACATGTGAGACACGTACTGGTATCCACAGCATAGATGCAACATGTGAGACACGTACTGGCATCCACAGCATAGATGCAACATATGAGCACGTACTGGTATCCACAGCATAGATGCAACATGTGAGACACGTACTGGTATCCACAGCATAGATGCAACATATGAGCACGTACTGGTATCCACAGCATAGATGCAACTTGAGACACGTACCATGGCATTGTAGGGTCACGTACATGGGGTATTGTGGTTGGTCTATCTAACCGAGCTGTTTTCTTGGAAGTAGTTGGAATGTTGTGTTTTTACGTGGAACAACTGAACTAAACCCTGTGAATTATCATTTATATTTAATTAACAATAAATTTATTTGAATAACACCGAGAATAAAACTTACAATTTCATATTACTGTATTAGTCGACGAGCCTCCGATATTCATATCAACCTTGGGGCTGCTGACGTAATAGATGCGTAAGGCTTGGCCAACCAAATGTCAGTATTCGAAAAAGCCATCCGCTGATTGGCTCCGACTCACTCATCTATGACGTCAGCATTCACAAGGTTGGGGTTGCTGTTAAACCACTACGCTCTACGGTACTGCAAAACAGCCACAGATTAATTCATAAAGTGAAGATAGCTTTACCGGTACAACAAATGGTGGAGGCGCCGGGTATGTTGTAGATCCTACAATACATAGTATTTCATTTTTCTTTTGTGGTTTTTGATATCAGTTATTCAGTTATATTGTGTAACTAAAATAGGCCGAAGAAGGCACCGTGTGTTAATACATACAGTGGTTTATGTGACCAAATGTAGCAATTAATTGATGAAGATTGCATTCCGCAGTTGAAAATAGTGCCAGATATTATTGGGAAATATTTTGCTTTTTGTTTGTTTGTTTGTTTGTTTTCTTGTGGTTGTTTTTCTTTTCTTTTATTGTTTTGTGTTTGTGTTTGTTTTTTATTGCCTTGTTTTGTTTGTGGTTGTTGTGTGTTGTTTGTTGTTTGTAAATCTAAAACGTGTCTACTTTAATGGCGCCTTGCCTTTTTAGAAGGACTGATAGGATTCATAATCCGGCCAAAATTTTTAAAATCCTAACTGATTTAATTAAACAATTTTCACATTTTGCTATTATCGACGTAAGAAGAACGACGCTGGATCATCGGAAAGTTGCGTGACATTGCCACTTTGAGCGCTTCATTCATTTTCACTAGCGCGCTCAGTGGCCAAACTCGGTGTTCATAGCAACTGCTTGAAGTGCCGATAACCAAATACCTTACTAAAATAATACGGGAAGCTCCCGTCGATTTATGGCGACAGCCTAGCCTGGCGTCACTCGCTGTGCCGGCTTCTTTTATCGACTCAAATCCCGATACTGATTCAGCAATGCGTGAAACGTTGTGTTTAGCTTATTAACATTTGTTTTCTATAATTTACTGTATTACATATTATTTTGTTGAGGTTATGTCAAACAATACACGTATTTTTATCTTTAAATTAATATTTAATGCAGGTCTAGGCCTAAATATCCCCTCCCCCTAAAGGTCGTATGTCTAGACCTTCACAGCGTTAGCCCTAATCATATGCACACATACACCACGTATACCACGGGCGGCAAAGCGCGCTAACTCAAGTCGACTTGGTCTCAAAGCGACTTGACATGGCCTGATATACACCTCGAAGCGCTTGCTGTTAGGCCCAGGTCAGGCCTGCTTTTTAAGCGAGCTAATACCTCCAAAGCGAGCCAGTTTTTCTTGATATACGATAGCGAGCTAACTCAAGTCGCATTCACTTAGCTCTCTTTCTGCCCTTGGTATACGTAGTGATAGTGGCAGCAGAATACTAGGCCCAGTATGTTTTGAAGAAACACTGACCAACGTTTTCGGTCGATGGCATTTTGAGGTTATAAACAAAAACAAAAGACGATCACAGCATGGCCATTTAGAATGGAATATACTTTACTGGCAAAACTGTCAATGATTTTTGATAACACGTAGAGAATAAACAGTGCTCATTTTAATATGTTGGCTAAACCATACCCGATTAACAGAAAAACCTTCATTTACATGTTGGTATTAAATAGATTAACTACAAACTTCATGTAGGCGACATTATTCTATTTATTTCCACTTCACTTTGATTTTAATCGCGCGCGTTTTGTGAAGTCGCCGCCAGGTTCGCTGCAGAGCTGTGTCGCCATGCGCTCAATGTTAAATGGGTCCAGTTTCCTGTATTATTTTAGTAAGGTATTTGCGATAACATCGACAACACTGACAAACGCGCAGAATGTCGCAGCTGTGTTTGCACCACATTGTTGCACCACATTGTTGCACCACATTGCTGCACACCTGTTGCACACCTGTTGCACCGCATTGTTGCACCACTTTGTTGCACCGCATTGTTGCACCACTTTGTTGCACCACATTGTTGCACCACATTGTTGCACCACATTGTTGCACCACATTGTTGCACACCTGTTGCACCGCATTGTTGCACCACATTGTTGCACCACATTGTTGCACCACATTGTTGCACCACATTGTTGCACCACATTGTTGCACCACATTGTTGCACCACTTTGTTGCACCACATTGTTGCACACCTGAAGCACCGCGCGCGCAAGCACTTTATTTACAAACGCTCTCGAGCACTCTACGCAGTTTGTTGCAGCAGTGTGGGTAAGACTAAGTTAAGGGCAAGGTCCGTAAATCCTCTGGTGGGGGCTCGTCAAACTCCCAAGTCAGGTTGTCTTATCAATGTTATTTAAATGAGAAAATCATTCAGAAAAACAAAAAGAATGGATCTGTCAAAACCAATAGGGAACACGCGTATGAAAATTGTAATCGATTTTGAAATACCTTGTCACTCATTTAATAATTTTGTGTCTTTGAATTTTGAAAAACGGATCAGTCTATGCCTCAAAATAATTGGTTTAGTAACGATAAACAAAAGTGCGTGAAAAACGAGCCGCCGCCATGTAGAGTGGATTTGACGTCATGGTTTTGTACTTTGTACGCTCACCGCCTCAGCGATTGGTCTGTTATGCCTCGTCTACTGAATCATTGCGTCACAGCCACCTGTACGCGTTTCAGATCCCTGAGTTTAAACTTCAATAAATGCGACCACATTTAACCTATTTAAAAATTTATTTTTTACTTAGGACTTGCGTTAATATAGTTTTTGTATCTGATACTATTAAACTAAGTGTTTGGTTTAACAAAAAAAAATCGTACGCGTGTTGCCTATTCTGGCTCAAAACCACATTACATCTAATTAAAATAATTTAATTATACTTGAAGTCTATCTACATTTTTAAGTGAAGTATTCTGAAATCAAATTTTGCATAACAAATAAGTATATTTAAGTAATAAACCAGTTTCTGCAGTAGGCACGAGAATGGCGATTTTCGTATGCCCATGAGAAGACGTTGCTTTGAGGTTTACCGAACCTCCGCCAGGGGATCGACGGACCTTGGTTAAGGGTAGGTCCTTCGCCTGTTTTGGCTTTTGGCTACATATTATGAAGGTCCACCTTGCGGGGCTGCCATGGTTTTCTGTCAATAATGCGTTTCTTCGTTAATAGTTGGAAGTATAGGTACTAACCAAATAATATTTGTACAAACCGGATATCGTTTTTAAACCAAATATAAAATAAGTATTTGCTAAATTCCCTTTGCCATGAAAGTCAGTCAATTGATGAAGTATTGTCTCTCTTCTAACTCCGGCTACCGGAACAGTAGGCGTATTTATAAAGCATGTGGGCGCCACCGCAACATTCGCCCAAAGAACAAAGATATTGGACCATGTCAAGAAGAGACGGGTACAGGTGTAACCTCCAATCATTCACATGACTCTTCCTGAAACATCTCCAAACTAAGCGAGATGTATCCTACATCTACACTCAATGAATATTCATTCATGCACTAGTGGTTGCTACTCAAACCTCCTAAATTTCACACGAATACTATCTAATAAATTTAATTCTACATTCGGGGCAATATCGATCAATTCTTAACGTTCTGCTTTCAGCAAAAATATCCATCACATCTGCATTCTATCATTCTGTCCGGTTGAGTACGATAAGCAGAAGGTAATCGAGCCGTATTGAAATCATTCAAACTTCCAAAGTACGTACTCGTTATGTGGGGTATCTGGACAATTCTACGTGTGATAATAAGGGGTGAAGGGCTTTCGTAGTCGAAATCGTTTACACAGGATGGATAAGACAAGTAGCATCGAGTAACCATGGATAAGCTCAGCGAACGATGGTAGGACAGATATTTTGTCTGTCCTCCTATAGGAATATTTAATATTCTTGTTACTTTTGTATTTTTTTTTTTTTTTTATTACAACGCTTATATTAGCTTGCCTTGTTTGTCTGGACGGAATCTTTGAATCGATATTCCACCTACTTCTAGATGACCGATCAAGCTGAAATTTTTTACACAGACGTATTCCTGATGACAATACATGAATCAACTGTCATATTTACTAAATTGTCAATTAATTCATCATAATTAATTAATTAATGTTTTATATGGAATTCGATGTTTATATTCCACCTACTTCTAGATGTCCGATCAAGCTGAAATTTTTTACACATACGTATTCGTAATGACAATACATAAATCAACTGTCATATTTACTAAATTGTCAATTAATTCATCATAATTAATTATTAATGTTTTATATGGAAATCAATGTTTAACCCACTTTTCAACGTCAAATTGAGTTGAAAGTTTTCACACAGACGTATTCTTAATAACAATACACGAATCAATTGTCATATTTACTAAATAATTAATTGATTCATCATAATTAATTAATTGATGTTTTATATGGGAATCGATATTTCACCCACTTCCCAACGTTGAATTGAGCTGAAAGCTTTCACACAGACGTACGCTTGATGACAATACATGAATCAATTGTCATATTTACTAATTAATCAAGTAAGCCATCATAATTAATTAATTGATGTTTTATATGGGAATCGATAAAACACCCACTTTCGAACGTCGAATTGAGCTAAACGTTTTCACAAAGACGTATTTTTAATGACAATACACGAATCAATTGTCATATTTACTAAATATTTAAATAATTCATCATAATTAATTAATGTTTTATATGGGAATCGATGTTTAACCCACTTCCGAACGTCGAATTGAGCTCAAAGTTTTCACACAGACGTATTCTTAATGACAATACACGAATCAATTGGCATATTTACTAAAAAGTAAAAATAGTCAATTAATTCATCATAATTAATTAATGTTTTATATGGGAATCGATGTTTCACCCACTTCCCAACGTCGAATCGAGTTGAAAGTTTTCACACAGACGTATTCTTAATGACAATACATGAATCAATTGTCATATTTACTAAATAATCAATTAAGCCATCATAATTAATTAATCGATATTCGATATATATATATTCGATTGCAAGATTCTTTAAGACTAAAAAGTATAAAATAATATTACATGAAAAAAATAATTTTTTTAAAAAACAACGCTTATATTTAAATGCACTAAAAAGTAAAAAATACATTTTCGCCCAACAAATGTTTGCCTCACTCGGTAAATAAAAGCGTTGAGTGCTTTTGATATTGACATTGATTGCAGTATTCTGCTGTTTATGCAGGGAAAGCGCCCAACGCTTTTATTTACCGAGTGAGGCAAAAATTTGTTGGGCGAAAATTTATTTTTTACTTTTTAGTGCATTTAAATATAAGCGTTTTTTTTTTTTTTAATATTTTTTTCATGTAATATTTTGAATAACCAATTTACGAAACTAAACCGGTTTGACACTTAATCGATTTCAAACCGTTACTGATTATTCGATGTAGTCCCTTTGGAAGGTCTCAACTGGTTATAACGCCCCTGTGATTCTTACACAGTCTATACCGTGGTCTATACCTTGCCAGTAAAGCAGCATCTGAGCATATAGTTGGCGTGGAATATCTCCATCCGCTCCTTTTCCTCCTGTGGCCCTGGTGCCTATCTTACACCCTACCTTGCCAGTAGAGCAGCATATAGTTGATGTGAAATATCCCTCTCCGCTCCTCTTTCTTCTGTGGTCCTGGTGTCTCAAGCGAAGCCATGGCCTGGCGAATGTGACCTCGACCTAGCTATATAGAAAACAGCGTTAAGTCAACACAATATATCACCTTCTTCAATATTATTGATTATTCTACAAGGCGGGGGATGATCCCAATATTAAACCTGAACAATGATAATAATTATTATTGAAGGCAAAATGCCACTACTATGTGTTTCTTTAAACCAACAAAAACCACGTTTTAGAACTGTTCCAAATAGTATTCTGGATGAGTTGACGCAACCTGCATAATATTGTCTGTGTTATTGTTATAGGCAACCCAAGACAACCTAACATATGGTTTCGTCACAGGCGAGGTTCTCGTAGCCAATCAGAGATCGTTATTTGGACGTTGGAAACGTTGGAAATTCGTTCGTTCATATCGCATTACAAGCGGTCTGTATAATGTTGCTCAATGCGTCATTTCGATTTCGAAATTAAACTACTACTACTAATCTTATGCAGGGGCGCGTACAGATTCTACTACTTCGTCTATAATTTTGAATTAACCTTTATACTGACCACTGGTATGTGAGCTAAATATGTTTTCCTATAGGTTATATCTTAAAAATGAATATTACAACAGCTAGAACGAGATAAGTGTGCATGTGTTTTGCGTGGATCCGTTCGGACAGTAGAGACTTTTCCCAACTGCTAGTCACGTGACACAGTACTCGGCGCAAGCTCCGCCCATCACCACTCGTCATTTCACATTGCGTGCATAAGGTGGGAAATATTCGTGTCTTCTGCGTCGTAACAGAGAATCAGTTCTAAAATATTTACCACTCTGTGTATTTACGAGCACATATTTCCATCGAGAATGCATTTGAAATATTATTTACTCGATTTGCTTCACCTGTGTTTGAATAATAGACTCCTTGAGAGGAAAATACCACTTTGGCTAATTTTGAGGTAAATGGAGTTTTGCGTTTTATGCTCCAGTTTTTTAGGTGGACACTTCAAAATGGTGGCATTTTAAAACATAAGTGTACGTAAGATGCCACATATCTACTTAATTTTTCCAAAATACAGAATCGTTTATTCTTGATTGTTTTATGTGTTTTAATCAATTAAATCATTAAAAACACTACATAACTATTGCACATAAGAATCAAAAAGACAATTTAAAAATCTAGAATGAGAACCCATAGTATTTCGTGAGTCCATCTGATTATCAGTGATGCTTTTCTCATTCATTATTAAAGTGAAAATAAAAAAAGTACAAAACCATTTATTCTTTATTGTTTCGTACTTTATTCAATTAAAAACACTGACCACTTTTGCATACAGCAATTTTAAAAAAGCAAGCAAAATGTATAAACTGAATCCGTTAGTATTTGGTGATCAGTGATGTACTTTGATAATCAATTATTCAAGTGCAAGTAAGTAAAACTACAAGAAGAAATTGCAAACACTCAATGATACATACAGTGGCGTAGCTACGCTTTTACGGGCCCGGGTGCAAAGTGGACACGACGGCCCCCCCCTATTTTTTGTTGTCCTAAAGAGATAATGAATCGTTTATTTGAGATGTTAATTTATTAAAGTTGGCCTTGTCGGTAGAGTAGCTAGTATTGGTCTGCTCAGGGATATCAGTAGGTTTCTGTACCGGTAAATCATCATTGTGTAACTCTTCAACTAAGTTGCTGTTGCTCTTGATTATTTTCAGGATCGGCTATAGCTATTGAGTCTGTTGTATCTTTACTTTCGGTTTGGTCAGTTGAACTGCCTGATGGACGACTAGTACGTACTTGAAAGAATGTGTCAAGTTTTGGTAGCTACGTTTGATTCGTTTATCACTTTCTTTTTTTTCTTCCTTTTCATGGCTCCTCTTTCATGTTTATACACGTTTATGTTTGAAACTTAATTTTAACTCACTGTATATAGGCCTAATAGGCCTTCTAAATTTAATCATACACAATAACCCAACAAATATTAGTTTTTAAAATATGTAGAACTAACTGCAGTAAAAGCACTAAGAGGAACGGGGTCACTCAGAGGTCACTTCACACACGCGCCCACACCCAATGAGGGAGCAACGAATGCTGAATTGATGACCAACCCTCTCCTATAAGAGAAGCCCTCAGTCAAAGTAGCTTTTCTTGACCATGGCAAATCCGTCTGTTTGTCACTTATTTATTTAATTCCAAGAAAAGCTAATTGGTCACTATTTATAGTAAAAATTGCCAAATTCGTTTGAAAGTGCAGTCAAGCAAAGATTACTCTTTGAGTCGTTTTTGTGAAATTGAATAGGGCTTACTGTTTCTTACTATTACTGTCTTTTGTTCCCCTATGCTTCACATTTTTCCTTAGTTGAAACTCTTTTCGCCTGTCAGTTCTTGCATGTTGAACTGTCAAGTCTAATGCCAAATTCTTCTTGCCCAATGAGAGCGAAATAATTGTAAATTGGTAGCCTCAATAATTTTGCAACAATAGAAAATTGTCATCAGGTGAAAACCATACATCGATTAATGGGACAAACATGGAGTTGGAGAGAGGACCCGGGCCCCGGAGGGGCCCGGGCCCGAGTGCAACTGCACCCTCTGCCACCCGATAGCTACGCCACTGGATACATACAATGTTGGACCTACACCACTATTAAAAGAACAATTAAAACAAGCATTTCGTTATTTTACAAACACACGCTTTCTATCAAGAAAACAATAAACTTAGTAAATACTTCACTATTGTTAATAATAAAACTCGCCTTTACTTATCTAATTGTGGTGTAACAACGTTTTTTTTGGTTTTTACATCCACTCTCCCTTTCAAGGGCTCTACCAAAGCAGTAATATTTGGCTCTACTCAGTTGTGAAATAATGTGAGTTGTGTTGGCATAACCCATACAAAGTATCTAGGCGGCAATGGCCAGCTCGCAGTGTTGAACCGCCCAAAATGTACGGTTTTAATTATATAGGGAGTATTCACGTGACGTCACAACAGTCAAAATGTTTGTTCAATTGAGCTGTCAATAGAAGATGAATGTACTTACCACAACACATGAGAATGTTAGCACCTATATCTCCCGATAAAGTTTACGAAAATTATTATTTTTTGTCATTTTAAACGATTAAAAGATTAATCGAGATGAAATAGTTTATCTATGTTGCTCTTTCAAGTAATATAATTGCAAACCAAAGTTAGAGGATAGTTGGATTTTCACCAAACGTCATCTGAAACGTAGTAACAATGAACTACCAATCACATGCAATGGCCGCCATGCGCATTATCATTATGTGATAGTGAGAACGCTTCAAGGTATTGTAAACGTGACTGATACCATCGATTTGGTATTGTGTCAGCCAAACGATGAATTTAAAAACATTTAAATGTTGAAGTTTACGATTGTCGTTTCTTGAATTAATGTTCGAAAGTTCTTAGATTCATCGTTTATCTGATACAAAACCAAAGCACCGGTGTGAATCACTTTTCAATACGTAGAGACATTCTCAAGATATCGATGCAAAATCATTAATTGTTAGAGTATGTCTAAAAACCACAGTTTTCAAGAAAACCGCGACATTTTATCCAAACTAGTCGAAAAAGAGGTAAATATTTCAGTATTTACTGTCTCCCATTTTGTGGACATGTAACTTTTGTCGTTCTCATGTCTTTTGTACATCCTCTTCGATAATTCTGATTTATCTAGTTTTTTGCATAAGAAAACAACAGAATAATACAGAACAGTGGCTCCCTAGACAGCGACGACGCCCAACACTATAGTGCGCTCTATAGCGGCAAGTGGTGATACGGCGAAGATGGCTGCTTGGTGCAATGCTATTTTCGTTATACGTACTGGTTTAATGTATTGAAAAATGACTAGTAATGATATACATCTATAATTTTAATCGAATCAATATGAAATTAGTTATATTAAACTAAAGTCATGTTATTTTAAGCCTGCTAGCAGCACTACTCACGTGTCGCTGCAAATTTAGGCCACTCTCGTGTATTAAACTACAACCGGTATAGGTTGTAAATTACAGTATATGATACCCCTTTTTACTATTCATCTACCTTTCTAGTTGTCTAAATAGAAATGGTACAACCTGACCTTGCCAATCTTCACCTTAGGAAGCGCACAGCAGGCAACTGATTTAGGAAATACGTTGAAAGAACGAGTGAATCTTGAGGACTGAACATGTGACAACTAGCATACTGTTTGTATTTTAGTTTAACACCGCTCTATCACGCATGAGCCGTATCGATATATGACACCTATACCTCCTTGTGTTGTAGGTACATACAATATTAATGGCCGAGACAATTGGAGGTTACAAGGGACTATTCTCACTTGGGTGAGGAAATAGTCCGTCCACGCCTCGTCACCTATATACAATGGGAAATATACGCTGCCTCAATAAATTCTGCGTAATAGCCTACATTTTTAATATGTTTCGATTGCCTTCTTCTGATAACAAAACTACTAAAATATGAATTCAAATTATTTCAAGCTAAGAAGTTATTTGATGGAAATATATACCTGTAAAGACGAATTACGCTGCATTTCGACATTCGAGTGACACACCCCTATTTTTCTTAGAGCCTGAATTATGAAACATTTTTTTTGTTTTATCAAGGTCATCCAGGCTTCCCATTGGTTGTTGTCTTGGTGAACACAAGTTAGTAGTCTTCTCCATATTTCATAATACCGGGCCTTAGTCCTCGCGTGACATCATCAATAGATGATGTATAATGTAATGTATGAAGCACGCAATATCTTAGGGTTTAGGAAGTCAATGGAAGCAATACAAAGATCACAAATTATTACATTACCAATTTTATTTAAAACAAAAAGAGGATTTTTGAGAATTAAAGACTTCCTTCTTCTACCACAACAGGGTTCTCCGTGGCAACGTCAGAGTTTGGTCGCAAAGATGGCCGCCCGCGCACTGTCGCACAGAAGTGACACGTGCAACCAATGAATAAAATAAGTGAACTAGCTGTGACATAAAACAGGAAATCGCTTTGGTTCAAACTATTTTCTTCTGTGATAAATGTTTTACATAACAGTTAAGTTACTGCAAACGTTGACTACCAAGTACATTCTTAACTGCAGCTTGTTTGCAAAAAATGAGTCTGAGATTAAAATTCTCCAATCAACTTCCACCGTACAAAATATTTAACTTCAAAACGATGGAACAGATAATATGGATGTGTCTGGATGCAACTCAACTCAAAGTCTACTTGATCTCCGCCTAGCGGAGGGTCGTCGAACTCCCAAGCTAGGTCGTCGCAGTCCTTTACACTAGGACCCTTTGTATAATGATTACAATCACGGTCCTCTAAATCTGTATGCACAACAATTAATAACATAAAACTAAGGTTAGTAGATAATGATCTTGTATGCATCAATAAACCTTGATAATATAGTATTTGAAAAATATTTTTAATAGACCTTTTTCAGAATGGATCTAGGACCCTTAGAAAAAGCTAATTGCGGCCCTCCAAATCTTCAATGACAACAATGCACAACAATGGAAAATGCACCTTAACATAACTATCAAGGAAGAGCAAATCACAGCTTTCTAGATCAATTCTGAAAATCAATAATCATCTAATGTTGTGTATTGTTATGAGGCATGCAAAGGGTCCTAGATATTTTATTGAAACTTTCTATTCAAATGGGGGAAACGTTAAAGAAAACATTTGAATTATGTAGTGATCTGTCAAAATAACTTTGGCCTACAAGAACATATCATCACACTATTTTAAGACTGTTCTTCATTACATTCGATCAAAATGACTCATGTACGTGTTTTAAGTATGTTTACACGATCTAATATACGTATTATTTATAAACGCTGTTTTTGTAGTGGGCAACAAATGGTGGTTTTGGTTCCCACGAGCCTCCGCTAGGCGAAGATCAAGTAGACCTTGGATGCAACTATAGGTAGCCATTACAATTTGTGTTGTTACGGAAAGAAAGAAATGACCCGTTCATCTGGGTTCTTAAAAAATACATTATGACTGACAACTATTTTCGTTACTTTAGTGCCCTTGCATAAATTATACTATATTGATATTATTTCACTAATTAGATAAGGATCTAGTTATTTGGAGTTTTATTTGCCTGTTAGATTTTCCAAATACCCCAACACAAAAGTGTTTGCTTAGGACTGAAGGTCGGTGCACAATAGCCCGGAATGAGCTTCCTGTTCCCGTTACCGTTACCGGAAATGTTAAATCATAGCCAACTTTCCCGTTCCCGTCCCCGTAGCACTTTCCCGGGCGTATAATTGTGCACCGAGCTTTATAGTAATTACTTAGGCAAACTTACTTATGCAAATTAACCTTAGGGTTCAAATCTCTTAAATTATCGTGTATTTATAGGCCTACGTAGAGTTAAATTCTATTCCTCCGTAAAACAAATCAAATTGCCGTTGTGATTCCGGAGAACTTCGGGTCGAGTGTTTTATGTTGAAGAAGCAATAAGCATTATTATGTCTATGTGAAGAACGTAGAAGCAACGTCTGTCGATCTGCGCGCTGTAGCGACATAGCGGCAGTACAGACAAGCTCGCCTTAGGCGTATCGTGCCCACTTATATCAGTGTGCAATGGGCGTATGTGCAGTTTTAAGGTTAACTCGCAGTAAACAGACTGAAAATGCCTGGCTGTGCTGCAATTAATTTGTTCACGGCATAGACGGAATGGTATTTAATATTTGTTTTGGAATTTATATTTATTTTTGAATTTTTTAATTTTTGTATCAAAAGTACACGTGAACAACATCGAGGGTAGGTTTTTATTACGCGCAATGAATAATGATTACAGTAAAAATATAAAATAAGTATAAAATTAAAATTAAAATATAGTATGAGGCATTACAAGTTTTGTAAACAGCATTATTGAGATGATTCTACATAAAACTATTTCCGTCGCCAATTTATCAATCTAAGATCAATTAATAAGAATTTCCCAGCTTTCCTAAACAATTATTAACAAAAATGTTGAGAATAATCACCATCACCAGAAGAATAATCATCACCCCCCCTTCGACACTCCAAACGAATTGACAGCTATTGTGTAAGTCTACTGTTCCCGCTAACCCCCTCCCCGCCAACAAATCCCTGCGTCGTTCCTGCAGATATGAATGAACCCCCCCCCCCCTCCCCCTCACAGGCGCCGGCAGGTGGCGCTCGTTTGTAGCGGTCTTACTCCGTGCGGCGCGCGGGAGGGGAGGGGCGGAGGGGAAATACACCTCGCCTCACTCCACCGGGTCCTTCTGTCAGTGCCGGTTCGTCCAGGCAGGTGTTTAGACGTGTGGGTGATTGTGCGTGTGCGTGTGCGTGTGTGTGAGCTATCTTCCCATCTGTGCAGCACTTCCTCGGCTTATCTGATCGACGTTTCCGGTATGGGATTTAACGTCGGGACGGCGATCGAACCCAGACAGGTAGGGTAGGCTGTTGTCTGCAGTAATCACGGTGACAGTTCTTTCATAAAGTCGGATTCCATTTATATTAATTATTACATGCCATAATAGCTTCAAACAAATTAACAACACGTTATTTTCATTTACGTGGTAAAATTTTGTTCGAAGGAATACGAAGAAAACACAATATGTTGACTTATTGAATTACTGAGTGACGTACGTAGTGCAATACCTATTAATGATTGCTCTATTAGGCTCAGCATATTACCAAATTAGGAAATGGCACTACTAATAGGTTTAAGAACATACAGAGCCTAGGTGGCGACTCTCTAAACCGAAAGAACGCGTGTTTGATTCCCACCACTGACATTGACACTATTATGTACCAATGTATGTTATAAGATCAGTCCTCACTTTCCACACCATGAGCACAGTAATACACATTCATTTATACTCAAAACAAAACCATGTTATGTTATAATTTATATTACGCTCGCCGAAAAATTAAATTGGCAAATAAATTAAATTGTCTTCCCATTGGTTGGTGGATGCCACGATGAAAACAACATACAACCAGACTGTATCCTTCGATACGATTCGTACTGGCTACCGTGCTACGGTGAATGGTGTATGAAAGCCTTGAATTAAAAACCGTCAACAAAGGGTTAATAACGTATGAGAAAATCGGTGTTTCAGTTGTTTGGTTATTTGATTAATTTTACAGAAATTCACATTTGCATTGGGAGACGCCTGAGCCGATGACGACAATACGCGTTGTGACTGTACATGTCTTGTTTCTATTGAACACACGTTCGTATTACTGTATCACTGTGTAATCCGTTACACATCACTGTTTAATCCGTTACACACACATTCGAAGGTCACACACACATTCGAAGGTGACCTAACCAGTGGCGCATGTCTAATTATGAACGAATGTGACAGCAGTGGCGGTGTGGTGTGAAGTGTGGACAGGTTAGACCAGGCGTGCGCAGAGGTTGATCAATGGGGGGCACAATGAAGTCCCGGCCAAGTACTTCCCGGCAGCGCCAATGGGGGGTATGGGGGGCATCCCCCCCCCCCCCCGCACACAAGAAACGCGTGTTTTAATATGTTTTTAAGCGTATTAGGAGGAGTACAGGTTGTCTGTTGAATGGGTTGATTTCATAAAATTCTTTGTGACTTCAGTGATATTGTTACAAAGTGATGGAAGTGGTCAGCCATGATGCCAAAATCTTGGCGGTAGGGCAACAGGTGATGTTGAGGCCGGTCAGCCCATTCCAACGTAAATCCAATTTAGGACTTCAGATAAGATTAGCGGGCTGAAGTCGAGGCAGATACTTTCTACTGATCTATTGGGACTTGTGAGCAAGACGCTACTAAATACGATTTTCCAATGTAATGCCTCATTCTGCTTAAAAAAAAACACAAAAACACACACACACACACCTATTCTAATGGGGGGCAACTACCCCCTTGCCCTCCCCCTGCGCACGCCTATGGTTAGACTACTGGAATCATTGATTAAACCGAAGCGGCTGCCGGCGAGAGCAACGCACGTGGACAGCTGTCAACTTCAAGCGGTTTAGTCTAGACTTCCTTCCCATCTCTATATTGAGTGCTGAGACTACGCGACACTCGTTGCACTTTCTAGGTAGGATTATAGGATCGATGCAAAATTGTACTCAGCTACTTTAAACAGATGAGAAATTAGTTTTGTTATTAAAATACAAGAAATAAACAATCTTCGTAAAATATTAAAGCATTGAAGAATTGTAAAGGAAGTAGTAGGTGGTTTCGTACAACTATAAACTTCGTGGATCGTCTTTAAGTTTTGCAAAGGGTTCAATTATGTAAAACAGACTGATGTAATTGCATGAAAAGTGGTTGCACTATGTTCAAACACGAGTTATGAAATTAACATTTACAGTAAAATAACATAATTGAAACTTTGCAAAATATACGACATGTGGTTTCGAAAGGACTAAAAACTTCATGAAACACGTTAAGCATTGGATTCAAGTTGGTTGTCGTTTTCATTATACCATTAAGATATTAATGACCGAGATAACAACAATAACGATTGTAAGGTCTTTACTTTTTTAATGCATTCCACGACTGTCTTTAAAAGACGAACAGGTTGCTTGCTTGCGCATCCAATTATTTGTTTTTACTCGCCTGCTCATTGCTCAGTTTTGTGGAATTAATTTTGTGTGCACGAATTGTTTTTGTCAAGCCCCGTTTTCTACTGGAAGATAAAAATATGTGTGCACAAAAATGATAAATGATGATAAATAATTATGAAGTTTTTAGACTAAGCATTCTTTGGATAAAGAAAGTGGTGAAATAACATAAGCACAAATTTTCAACTTACAAAATATGATAGTAGTGTCTTTACTCTTTGTTTTCCAAAAAATTGAGCATCACTCGTCAAAGAAAGATAGTTCGATATTCAAAATTTGTAAATGCACCAACTTTTGTGGATATCAAAGAGATCCGTTGTTTGGGATTTAGATCTCCTATTTTAGCACATGCTAACCAAGACGATGAGTGGGTGATTTAATCAGATGTAAAAACGCTACGCGACATCCGTGCCCAAGCCAGGATTCGAACCTGGAACGCGGGGATCCGCAGTTCACGACCCCAACGTGTCAACGCCTAATCGACCGTAGCCAACTCCACAACATGGCTTTACGTTTGGACCCACCCACAATCTGAATGCGCTTTGTATCTTATACATTTTAAAACTCGTACTAAAAAAAAAAAAAAAAAAAAAAAAAAAATGTTAATACACAAATAAGTTCCCAAATGTGATGTCAGAGTACTGTAAATGTAATAGTTTCTTGCTTAGTATAACATATTGATGCAACGTGTACCATTTACCGCTTGCTACAATTATCACCTTTCACAAGCGCAGTCGTTATAGCTCTTGTTGTAGTCATTGAGCAAGGTAATGTTGAGCTGGGATCACATCGATCAGATGTCAAAGACTGAACGCATGACTCAGTAATAAATTGGCCGAGCCGTATGGAACCAAGGATCGTTGGTTCGAATCCCACATAATGTGCATGGATGTCTGTCATTGTGTACCTCATCCCATATATCATTATTATACTGTCGCGCAAATGGGACACACAACATAATACGGCAGTCCATACAAGCAGCAGGTGAACAAGTGAAAGAACATAATACTGCAGTACATACAAGCAGCAGGTGAACAAGTGAAACGACATAATACTGCAGTACATACAAGCAGCAGGTGAACAAGTGAAACAACATAATACTGCAGTCCATACAAGCAGCAGGCGAACAAGTGAAACAACATAATACTGCAGTACATACAACCAGCAGGTGAACAAGTGAAACAACATAATACTGCAGTACATACAAGCAGCAGGTCAACAAGTGAAACAACATAATACTGCAGTCCATACAAGAAGCAGGTGAACAAGTGAAACAACATAATACTGCAGTCCATACAACCAGCAGGTGAACAAGTGAAACAACATAATACTGCAGTACATACAAGCAGCAGGTCAACAAGTGAAACAACATAATACTGCAGTACATACAAGCAGCAGGTGAACAAGTGAAACAACAATACTGCAGTCCATACAAGCAGCAGGTGAACAAGTGAAACAACATAATACGGCAGTCCATACAAGCAGCAGGTGAACAAGTGAAACAACATAATACTGCAGTACATACAAGCAGCAGGTGAACAAGTGAAACAACATAATACTGCAGTCCATACAAGCAGCAGGTGAACAAGTGAAACAACATAATACTGCAGTCCATACAAGCAGCAAGTGAACAAGTGAAGCGAACCGATTACTGTGGTGGAGCCACGTATGTCGCATTCCTTCTGTTGTTATTGAACACACGAGAAATTGCATGGGCCTTGATTAGTTTGTTTTCAAACTTGAAGCGGGAACAAGGTAGGCCTATATACGTGTATACAACTCCAGCCGGTACACTGGCTTACTGTTGTTGCACGGAGTTTGCGAGTATAGATGTATGAATGACGTAATACGAAATACATACAATAGAATAGAATAGGATAGGACAGGATAGGATAGGATAGGATAGGATAGGATAGGATAGGATAGGATAGGATAGGATAGGATAGGATAGGATAGGATAGGATAGAATAGGATAGGATAGGATAGGTGCGGATAGGATAGGCTAGGGTAGGGTAGGGTAGGGTTGGGCAGGGTAGGATAGGATAGGATAGGATAGGAAAGGATAGGAAAGGATAGGAAAGGATAGGAAAGGATAGGATAGGATAGGATAGGATAGGATAGGATAGGATAGGATAGGATAGGATAGGATAGGATAGGATAGGATAGGATAGGGTAGGATAGCATAGAATAGGATAGAATAGGATAGAATAGAATGTTTAATGAATAGTTAAGATAAATTACATACGCTTATTTTGGCCACAGTAGGAAAACAATCTCCTGAGGCGTGGCCATGGTATAAGGATATTTGTTGTGTAGTCCACACAAGAAATACTTAGACCATGAGGCGTGGCCATATAGAGAACAAAATGATACATATAAACTATGAACTTATATACTATAAGATAATAATAATAAAAGACGAGAGTACTATTGTAAATACAATAATTATAATGAATAAACGAGTGAATAAATAACCAATAGTATAAATATGAGAGAGCAGTTCAAATTGTAAAGAAAACTAATGGCCTACTTACTAAATGTTATTTTCTTTTCTTTGCATAAAACTGTATATAATCACTGATAACAACCAATTTTCTACAATTCGTTAGATGCCAGGCCAGGGTAACAGTTGACAATATAATTAACTTTCTCCATAAGATTATGTAATCACATACATTGTTTCATGAAGCAATATTTTGATTTGAGTAGTGAGATGGAAGTAAGTTATATAGTTTATGACCAAGAAATATCGGGTGCCTCTGTGTTAATCCTTTGACAACGCGCAGTTCTTGTACGCAATTAAATCTGCTGTTTCTGGTGAAGTGAATGTGAATTTTTGACAAACCATCTATATGTTGTGAAAACAAAATGATTCTGTATAAACTACACTATGCACTACACTATACACAGTACACACCGCCAGTATATTATACAAAGAAGAGCTTGAATTATGATTTGCAAAACTACATGAACCAATGGGGCACACTTCTCCATATTGAAACTGCATTTGAATGCAGTTTGATCCAATGATATAATATGTGCCTTCTTATTTAATTTCAGTGAAATCAACTCCCGTATAGTCAGATGAATAACCGTAGTTGAATATATATATATATATACTAAACGGATCATTCAACTCATCGTGACTAATTCTAGTCCCATTTGGAACTGTTAATTAGCTAGCGGTTTAAGACATTGCCATTGTTCAAAGGTTGGTACTGTACTGTCGGTAAAAGCAAATTGCTTCGTGTCTGCATGAGATTTGGGTCGGATGTATTAGTACAGCAATCAATAGTTTTTACTACCGGTCGACTACGTGTTTCGCGTATCATTATTCGCGCATGCCATCTGGCGGCTGAGGCTTGAAGTTGAGCACGTGCACGCGATGCAGTCAGTGCACGTGCAGCGGGGCTATCGAGACGATGAATGAATCAGGGGCTCGAACCTACGCCCCTCGGTTCCATGTGACTCAGGCCTGCGCAAAGACCTCTGCGCAATCTCTGACGTCACTGGGGTCTGGCGTCTGGGGCGCAAGGTTGGTACAGTTGTTCTTGACGAGTCGGAGCCACAGCGTCGGGGTACCATACTGTCTACACTACACAATAATAACAATATTATAACATTTATGTTTGTACTTTAAAACACGTTGTTTTCAGAAACAAAGTAAATATTTTTCAGTTTTGAGATTTTAAAAATCTGTATTAAAAAATGTTCTATGTGGGCGTCCCGAAAGAAGGGAACAAAAAAGGACTGGACTTGAGGTTCAGAAAGCAATACGCGGAAATTGAGCAAAGCATTCAGAAGTACGGTAGCGTTCGGCATTCTTTATATATTAGTCATTAGAATTACATGAGTTCTGAATAATTTGACACTAATTAGAGTCGGCCCTGCCATTTAAGACCTATCACAAATAGTAATATTATCATGATAATATTCATTCTATATTATTGAATTAATTTGATTTTATAAATAAATACTAACTTAGGTATGTCTATATACATTAGTAGGTACGCTAAATGTGGACAGGACAGTTAGGTAAAAATAAGATTATTAGTTTGGTAATACCTCCCCTCCACACCCTATAATTAATCTTGCCTTGTACATGGAAGCAACAGCAACACGGACAACGCAGAGTTAAAGGGATAGTCAGATGAAGAACTAAAAAATCACCAATTAGTCATTAGTCCATGAAATTCAGTTATGTGTAAAATACAGTTGATATAGGTTGCTTCAATGCAAGAAAAAAAATAGTGAACAATTAGCTATTCTACAGATTCCCTTCGGCAGCTCTTGCTGCATTTTTCTTCTAAAGCGTAGTGTAACTGTATCGGTTCTGAGGTCGCTGGCGCCTTCCCGATAGACAGAGGACTCATTGTGTTATACGAGACCAGCCCGCGCTCCGCGAAACGCTCGGCGACTGCGGACAGTACCGCTCAAAACAGATTGCAACTTTTCTACACATCATGTCACAAAAAAATTAATTGCAGGGTATTTTGTAGAAGTAAACGTTCGTACTAAGAAGCATGTTATCGGTAGAGAAACGATGCACATTAAACCTCGTGATCGATTTTTGATCAGTGCCCTATTTTAGCGGTGGTTTTACTTTCTCAAGGCAACATTTTTTTTATATGGGAATTACCATGAGAAAAGTTGCTCGGTGCTACTTGGTAGCACCAAACCAAATAATCGCGTTTTCTTTAATTTTTTAACCGCCTGCTTTTAAAGTATGGTATCGTTTAGTCATGTTTTTTATATTTAAAGGTGGACATCTACAAATTGTAGTTCTTTAGTTTTTCACCCGACTATCCCTTTAAGCCAAAAGAATGTTCAGTATAAGACCGATAGATTTGTAATTGACATCTTTTAGTATAATTATGTAAATACGAATGTTTAAAAACCGTTCAAGTAAGATGAGAATTTACACAGAAAAACTCTCCCAATCACATTTTCAGTATAAGACCGATCGATTTGTAATTGACATATTTTAGTATAATTATGTAAATACGAATGTTTAAAAACCGTTCAAGTAAGATGAGAATTTACACAGAAAAACTCTCCCAATCACATTTTCAGTATAAGACCGATCGATTTGTAATTGACATATTTTAGTATAATTATGTAAATACGAATGTTTAAAAACCGTTCAAAAAAGATGAGAATTTACACCGCAAAACTCGCCCAGTCACATTTTCAGTATAAGACCGATCGAGTTTGTAATTTACATATTTTGGTTTATGTCTAATTATGTAAATACGAGTGTTTAAAAACCGTTCGTACGATTTTAGGTGGCTTGTTGGTCCAGTGGTTAGCATCCCTGCTTCCAATGCAGAAGGTCTCGGGTTCAAATCCCGCTTCAGGCAAAAGTTTTTTAACTTTTAATATGGATTCAATCCCATTACTTCTTGGCTTAGGAATAAGTAAACGGTGACTTTGGAGCCGTCCTAGCAACGAAGCACTCAATAAATTCAAAGTTGTTCTGAATCGGCCTTGTTGATTCTGGCATCTGTCCGCAGGTGTTCGCACTGTCCAATCACTGATTCATCTGATTCATATTTGAAATATCGATCTTAGATTGGTTATCGCTTACTCGTCGATGGTGTTCGAAGTCTACAGAGTTGGTTTAGTAACTTTAAATTAAAGTCCCCCACTGCAAATCAGTTTAGTTACTGAGTGGGTAGACTCTAAATGTGGATTTATTTATTTATTTATTACAATAATGTGACAAGGAATATGACTATCCATCCTGCTGGCAATAATTACTATTCTAATCATGAAATTAAGTGACTGCAATGAGCGATTCAATTCTTATTCACGTAAAGAACGAAAACGTTTAAATTGTTTAGCAAGTGCTTTATGACTCGGGACGAATTTTGGTCACTCATATTTACTCCGAAATCGAGACCAATGCTGTTCAAAAACAGTACTTTCCTTAGGTGTCGTATTTCTGTTTGCGAAGTATATTTATTCATTATTTGCAGTTTTGCACGTGTACGTAGTTATTATGATAGCGACAAAGTCAACGTTTACGATTCCGAACTAAAAAAAATAACAAGTAAAAAAACAACTCACCAAACCCATGGAATAGCTGACTCATAATGCAGACAGATGTTTAGTCATTAAAGTTATAGCTGGTAGTTTAAAGACCATTATGGTGAGGAAAAATCAGAATTGTCTTTTATGATCATACATTCCAAACGCTGTGAGTGTATCGCTGGTATAAGGGTTGCCAACTGTGATTTCATCAGGATGGGATGACTTGGGTAAAAAAAAAAAAAAAATTTTTAATCTATATACATAGCATATGTTTAATATATTTAAATTTATATAAAATTAATATTAAATTTAGTAGTTAGATTGAAATAAGCTCTTAGGTAGCGGCAAACAGGCATCAGGTGCTCACGCCCAAGTCTTTTGACTTATGTATGCACCCAGGGGCGGACTGGCAGGTACGGTACTACGGAAACCCGTACGGGGCCCCCCCGGGTGGGGGCCCCCTTGGGGGCCACCAACCAACCCCTGAAAATAAATATCTTACGCTATATAGATTATATAGTAAGAACTAAGAAGAGCATAATATGTCATCTCATGTCAGTGTAGAAAGGGACATAACGTATCAAATAGATCATCTACAAATTCTACAAAGATTTCCGCTTTCCTCGTCTAGTTTTTTTTTTTTAAATATATAACATATAAGTATAACATAAATATATAACAACAGTCCACCATGTGTTCCACATATTTATCTGCGTGTATCGATTTTTAAACGTGTTTAAATGCATTCTAAACAAATTAATAGGAAACAACAGTCCTCCAAATTACTGCTCGCTGGCTTGCAACTTGAGTGACTTTTGATAGTTTGCGAGTAAACTTTGTTAGGTATATCAGAAAAAAGACAAATCGGGCTGATCAGGTGTTTATAAGTGTTCAAAATTTTCAAAAGCGAATATTTTGGCAAAAATATATCTATTTCGGCGCCTACTGAAATCCGATCCCGCGCAGCACTAGCCATAAGCCTTTCTCAAATGACAGGATCGAACTTCTATCCTAAGTAAGGAATTATAAATGCAATATTGACTTTAGTTTCATTGTTTGCCATGATAGGATATCGCCTCAAACCCGTTTTAGGCTACTAAGCATCATGCAGGACCGAAAATTGTTTCGCCTTCGGCGAAGTTGCCTCCGGCGGCAGGGGCTTCGCCCCAGACCTCACCTACATCCCGCTCCCTCGTTGCGAGTACTAACTGCCAGTAATGGGAAAGTTTTTTCTTCAATTTCGTTTTATAAAGTGGTGTTCAGTGTTCACAGTTCAACATGTTGTTCCACATAACTATCATCATTTATCGATTTTTAAACGTGTTAATATGCGTTCTACACAAAATAATAGGCTGCAAAAATTTCGCCTCCGGCGGCTGGGGCTTCGCCCCAGACCCCTTTCAGCTTCGCCAAGTTCCGGGGCCCCTAAAATCCTTTTCCGTACGGGGCCCTTACCCCCCCAGTCCGCCTCTGTGGCATTTTGGTGCATTATGCACCAAAATGCCAACAGTAAACCCTGACTATATTATGTTAAGCGATTTTATATCATACCATTCTTAATAACACGATTGTATTGTAACTTGACAAAGTATACTGCCAATAAAAATTGAATTGAATTGAATTGAATTGAATTGAATTGAATTGAATTGAATTGAATTGAATTGAATTGAATTGAATTGAATTGAATTGAATTGAATTGAATTGAATTGAATGGAATGTAATCTGGGTGTGGCAACTGTGATTTCCTTTACCTACAACCTCAAACTGGTCAGTATAATGTAGCCTATACTGAAATGTTGGAAATATCATTCTATTTGTAGCTAAGTATTGAACAATTATTTACAAAACTTCTTCAAAATCATCTTATTCTTGTAAAATATTTTATTTTGCTGTGCAACTTTTATGTCAGTTAAACGAATGCAACGCTACGCATTTCCCATCGACAATTGCTCATTTATATTTTGATAATGTAATCTAACTTCACCAATATAAAGTCCGAGTGAACAAGCATTTTTGAGCAAGGAGTGCGAAGCAACCTGGCGCATTACCTACCCAGGCAATTCTTCCGTTTTTCTCGAGAGTTACACAAGCTGGCAACGCAACCCCAACATGGTAGTACCAGTACCTGTACCTGTGGTAGTACCAAGGACTACACACAGTTAAAATTCATATCAGTTGCATGCTCCCTATTAGGAAAATGTCTTGTGCGTGTTTTGAATTTGTTGAAGGTCGGATGTTAAATTGAGGTCGCAGGCATATTTCACTGGTAACTTTGTCTCTCAAATACTTAACAGTTTAATATGGAACAGAGTTATTTACAGAAAATAAGCAGATTCGTAGGTTTTGATTTGAACCATGTGTTCTGTCGTATATAAGTTGTTCCAAGACTACTTTACGGATGCTTTCGTCACAGGCGAGGGGCTCATAACCAATCAGCAATCGGTATTTGCACGGGCTTGTCTCGGGCGGTTCGCTGGTTGGCTACGAGTGCCTCGCCTGTGACGAAAGCATCTGTAAGGTAGTCAAGAATTGTTTCGTAGTCACTGACAGAGAATAGATGCTACCAGTGGCCGAGAGGTCATTGAATAGGAAGCAGGTATAATGGCTGTATAATCACTGCCATGTGTATTCAAGCCCCCCTCCAAGCCATTTCAATCGTGCTAATTATCTTGCACACCGGTAATGACCCTTAATTAGACCCTGCGTAAACTTTAAATATGTAAGCTACCACATGGACGTCATGTCAGTAAGCCCCACAGACTAAATGATAAATGTATCTAACATTGTAATCAGTATGACTGTGATACTTATTTCATTAGTAATTTAATGAAATAAAAATCACAGTCATACTGTTTATAATGTTAAATACAGTTATCATTCAGTATGTAGGGCTTACCAAACCACAGCGCTACGATTACTCAGATTTTCGATTTTGTGTTTCAATCTTGAGATATAATTAAAAAATTAAAAATGTCTGTAGTTTCTGACGTAGAGGTATCTTTCGAAGTTAAATGAAAATTTGGTTTTAATATCCATAAATTTTGTTGTTTCTTATGTTATCATCAAATTAACTTGGATTTTCTCTATATAGTTAATAACTTACAAGTTTTATCAACTCGTGATCTTTTAGTGAAACAAAACTATTGCGTCATGTACTCAAAGAAAAGATAGAACCAATCGAAACATTTCATCATTGCACAATATTTGCGAATTCATAGTGATTGCGGGACTTTAATAAGATCATTTCAATTCTAGACAAGTTGTCTATGTTCCTAACAAATTGTTTTCAGTTTCAACGAAACCAAAAGCCGGAGTTCCACGGGTTCTATAATTTAATATGCGTTCTATAGTGCTATGGGAACGGACGAGGTGCTTCAACAATAAACAGCCATGTTCTGCGTCTTCCTACAACAAAATATGTGTTTTAAATTACAGAGGGGGAACTGAACAAAATGATCCCAGTGTTAGATTATGACATCGGTCATCGTTAACAAAATTAAGATTTAAACAGCAGTAGCGTAGCGTGCGTGTACATTGTACGCGGCTACAGCTACAGTCTACACTGCGTGAATGTAAATGAATATGATAATAAGCGTAGCAAGCAACACTTAAACGCGGGAATTTGTTTTGCACTCTGTGAAATAAATGTCAACACTAAAGCGAAAACATGAAACATTCACTGAATAGACACACACACAAGAACGTTTGCGTAACGTTGTTGCATCAAGCATTTTTACCTGCAAATAGTAAAAATAATATCATACAAATTGTAATGCTTTATAGAAACCCTTAAATAAAAAAAAAATAAAAAAAAAAAAAAAAGTGAATCACTACACTGTAATTCGAAAAGGTCGAAAATTCGACCCCTGGGGGATTATCACAGGATCAACCCCTATTTTTATGGGGTCGACTAATCGGCCCTTCGTTTTAAGGGTTGATTAATCGACTCTCCTCGGTCGATAAAAAGTATCACTTAAAGTCAATAATAGAGCCCCAACAGGTCTAAGATTAAACCTCCGCAAGTCGAAAATCAATCCTCAAATGTGATTTTATTCGCCCTCACGTGGTCGAAGTACAGTCCCTACAAGGGCGTTCATTCAACTCCAAGGGGTTGATTATGCCCACCCTGTGATGCGACTAGAAGACCTCCAATGGTGGAATATCAGTCCCTTGAGAGAATTATTTCGACTCCAACGGGTTGATTATGCCCACCCTGCGATGCCACTAGTAGACCTCACGTGGTCGAAGTACAGTCCCTACAAGGGCGTTCATTCAACTCCAAGGGGTTGATTATGCCCACCCTGTGATGCGACTAGAAGACCTCCAATGGTGGAATATCAGTCCCTTGAGAGAATTATTTCGACTCCAACGGGTTGATTATACCCACCCTGTGATGCCACTAGTAGACCTCACGTGGTACCAATAAAAATGTTGAAGGTTGTTACTCGCAGCATACTGTTAGTGGTCAACCTAGGAGGTAGTCATAGAACTAAACATGTTCATTCATTTTATTGGTTGCCAGATTATTAACTTTTAAATCCTGAAACAATTCTTTTAACGACCATAGTACAAGTATAACATACAAATTGGTTAGGATTAGTTACAAATACACATACTAAATTATTACGCCCCTAGCTGGATTCGAACTGCATCCTCTCTGACTCCACCTGTGAACAGAGACCCCATGCGTTTTACCGCACGGCTGTCTGAGCATGGTATCTTCGAAAGGTAAAATTCACATAAAAGCGACAAGGCCGACTGCTAGCTCTTTACGGGTGTTACTCGATCGACTTACTGTGGTCTGTTATTCGACTCTTGGAGGAACATTATCAAACCCTAGGGATGATAAGTAACGACCATTAGACAGTGACTGGGCTACCTGTACAACTACTTTACTCGGCCCATGGGGTTGAACAATCAACTCAACAAGACCGACTGCTAGCTCTCTACGGGTGTAACTCGATCGACTTACTGTGGTCTGTTATTCGACTCTTAGAGGCACATTATCATACCCTAGGGATGATAAGTAACGACCTTTAGACAGTGACTGGTCTACCTGTACAACTACTTTACTCGGCCCATGGGGTTGAACAATCAACTCAGCAAGGCCGACTGCTAGCTCTCTACGGGTGGAACTCGATCGTCTTACTGTGGCCTGTTATTCGACTCTTGGAGGAACATCATCATACCCTAGGGATGATAAGTAACGACCATTAGACAGTGACTGGTCTACCTGTACAACTACTTTACTCGGCCCATGGGGTTGAACAATCAACTCAACAAGACCGACTGCTAGCTCTCTACGGGTGTAACTCGATCGCCTTCCGCTTTATCTTTTTTCGACTCCATTGGTTGATTATTCGACCCCACGCAGTTGATTTATAGCGTGTTAGAGGTTTGTTTCGGCAGACCTCTTATGTGGCATTGGTCAACCCTGTTTGGTTGAAACTTCTCTCTTTAAGGTCGATTATTATTCCCTATGGGGAACATTTTTCGCTTGTTTTGAGGCGTTTATTTTTTTAACCCCAAGAGGTTGGTTAAGGACTAGCTTGGTCGAGCAGTCGACCCCTCATATTATAGAGTGATTAGAATATCCCTTGAGTTCCTTTTTTCAACCTTTTAAAACCAGTTTCTACTCCTGTAGACCTAGTTCTACCCAAGGGTTGACAATTTGACCTGTATCTGCCCCAATCGACCCTTCAATCGACCCCTTTTGACCATTTCGAATTACAGTGTAGAACCTTTGAGCATTTCAACTTGAAAGCTAGATCTAGAACAATTACCTACTACAATAGTCTATTGGCTAGAGATATTTTTTAGCGGAAAATAGCAGCTGCAGACCTATCAATAGAAATTGAGTAAGCATAGTAGTAGTACTTATATTATTAAAAGTAGGGGTCATTAACGATTTGTTTAGTATGCTTAAAATCTTTAGTAACTATATAACGAACGGTATAAAACATTGAACATTAAAGCTTCTATGTAGTTCTGGCATGAAAATCATTTCTAAAATTTCAGTTTTCAGTTGTTACAGGGTTGTCATTTTGGATTAGCTTTATTCAGAAGTACGTTAGTCCAACGTTAGTCCAAATACATACAAACCAATTATTCATTAGAATATTGTAAATGTTTTTAATTGTTCATGCAGTAGTACAGTCAACAGAATGGTAGACCTGTCATATTTGACAGCTATAAAGAAAGTGGATCGCCCATGACTATATAAGTTAAGTATATTGCATCCGACACAGTTTTGGGCTTGTACCGTTACTCGCATTTTTATGCATCCGTAATAATTGAGAAAACTGATGTTTGTGTCAGGTTTGAGTGAAGATATGATAAATTTCATGAAACTATGTAATCGGAGCAGTCAAATTTCCCGTACAATTAAGTACTGTAATACCTCTATTATAGTAGTTAGTCATATGATATTACAATTGCTGTACCGCGTAAAATTTACAGTTTTTATTGATTTATTACGTTTATCAATATCATTGTATGATATCTAATTGGCAACTAGAAATTCTTTACTGACCCATAGCTGAGTCTAGTTCACTATACATGTTAGTGCTAGCCCAGAAAGGTCAGAGTTCGATTCTTGGAAGGTTTTTACTTCTGAAATCTAATTCAAAAGAGGCTGAACTTTACTATGAGTGAGTCGCCATGTAAACGACGCGGACCCTGGACAATGTACCCCACTGAAACTAACTGAACTGACCTGAGACAATGACCCTGTTCGCTCGTGAAGTTCGCACGTTCTATCAATGTCCTACACTCAAATCAGCTATGGTAGCTGACTAGTGGGTCAGTTAATACAGATTCATTATTTTTAACTGTGCTTTCTGCATTGTGAACGAAAAGTCAGTTATTGGTGTTAACTTACAGTTAGTGGGTAACTAGGTATGTTCGTAGAGCCCATTTTTTAATCAATGTTATTACTAGTATAACAAGGAAACTGCAACCGAGTTCCCATGATGCGTTTTTTATTTTGTTGCAATGGCGGAAATACATTTCAAGATGGCTACCGTATAACCTAACAAACAAATCACAAGCCGTCATAATTTGTTGTGTAACACAGTAATGTTGTGATAGTTTCCCTCATTTGTGGCAAGAGAAGTAAAATAACCATAGCATGAAAACAAGGAAGGTGCCCGAGTTGTTTAGTATGATGGGAAACTACTATTTTTGTTTGATTTGTTTTTTAGTCTTATTTTAGATTAATATTGGGCATTACTAAAGTTGAATTTCACATCTGCACACAACGGCAACTACGCGCCACGCTCCATCAGCAACTTCATATAAAATCATATTCTAAATATCGTAGAATTTGAACAATCACAATCAATAACAAATGGGACCAAACACCGTAAATGAGAACATTATACAAATATTAAAAAAATGAATTACCCTTCTTACATTTTTGTGTAGTGTTGCTAAATTGTATATCGTTCCTTTACGATGTACCGAATGGATAATAGATAATACATTTACCGCGCCGCTTCGAATATCAAGTATAGACGAACTTCACAAAAACAACAACTATGCTGTCATTTTCATTTAATTTTAACTCCATTTTATTCCCATAAATATTTACATAAAATTAAAAGGTAGCATATATAATTCTATATTAAACGCAAATGAAAATGAGGATTGTTACGTGGAAATTCTGCGTAATAAAATACATGTTTCTGCTGACTGTTTATGTAGGAATGTCTGCCCGAGTATACGTGCAAACATACATATATGGCATTATTTTATTAATAACTCTGACTGCTGTACGACTGTACAGTACTTGTTTATTAATAGCTAAAGTGGGTTTACGGTCCAGTGGCGTATTCCCGGGGATGGTGTAATGTACGTGATTCGGAAGACTCCGACTTTGATTTCAATACTGGCAACTCTGACTGAAGGTGTTGCTGAATATTTATAATATATTGTGAAGTTCAAACAGACATCCGTTCCGTCACAAATCGTCCAAGACCAAGGTTCGTATTACTTGAGTAGCCCCATCCAGCATTGAATTGTACGCGAATATAGGTGGTGGGGGGGGGGGGGGGGGGGAGGAAATCATCCATAAAGATTTTATAAAAGTAATTACAAAAATAATTTTGACTTTTAAAGGAAAGTTACTAGAGGCCACAACAAATAAGTTATCAGCGTCAGCGAGTTAAATTTTAATAGCTATTTTGTGTGGCTCTCGTGTGCCATATTATACAATCACCCAGAAATTCGAGTAGGTATTTTGGAGTAACTTATTTGATACGCACTTAACAACTATATATACCCTTAGATCCCTTGTGTCTAATCTTTGCTTAGATCATTTACGGCGGAATCAGATCAATCGCACATCGCCGCGGTCATCATAAAGGGAATCCAGTTGGTCGGTAAGTGTGTGTGATAGTTGCAAGAGGAACGGTGATGAAGGCCGTGCGCGCGAGCCCTCTTTTTGGGCACGGTCACCGGGACCCACCTAAATCGGCCAGAAAGTTACTATTATTGTAAAGACAGGTGTCGCCTAAAGTCATAATAACTGTCAGTGT
The DNA here is from genome assembly GCA_945910005.1 of Isoperla grammatica. Taxonomy (NCBI): domain Eukaryota; kingdom Metazoa; phylum Arthropoda; class Insecta; order Plecoptera; family Perlodidae; genus Isoperla; species Isoperla grammatica. The sequence goes on from OX246737.1 coordinate 100,578,331, forward strand.
CATTGTTATGCCACCATTATCGTACACGCTAAACACACAATTGACTTAATTTAATAATATTTAGTTTGTCTTAAGTATTCAAGGTTAGTGCGACGTATCTGCTCGTGCGATATATAAACGTATAAAGAGGATAATGTAGGTGAACTTGAACCGTGTGTAAACATGACAACATACACGTAACACAGCAAGGCTAGGCTAGGCGAGGCATATTCCCCAGTGTGACCAACACGTTTAATATAATATTGTTTTTGCGTAGCAAGGTTTGCAAGGACCCGGGCCAGGTTTTTAAATCACCCCCCCCCCC